>CAMOHE010054332.1:0-17000 GCA_946598075.1 Artocarpus hirsutus | reverse complement strand
TACTATGCATTTAGGATTGTTCGTGGATCCGCGGAGCTAACGTATAGTGGACCGGGATTACGGTATGGGACACCGACACGGATATTGAGGTAGGACTTCTACCCCTTTTCCTTGGTAGCCCTATTTCAAAATGATTTCAGCCAACAGTGGATTTTATCAAATGTTTTCAATGACTGATTGGAAAAATAAGTTTGTTTAAATATCTTTACAAACGGTTGATTGAAAAAAATGATCATAATGAACTTCATAATGAATACAAATGATTATATCTGGTAAAGAAGAGATTTTATGAATCAAAGAGATATATATGTATGTATGTATGTATATTTTAGGGCATGATGCCATATCAGAGATCGGGTCGTGTAGTGAACGACCTTGGGGGCAGGTCCCGAAACCTAGCTGGGCCACTACGGTGGTGAATTACATATGGTTTGCCCAGAGAAGGAAAACGGTATTCTTTCTGGTTGACTTGTTTGAATTATTTTGTGAAGGTTATATTTTATTAAATTTCACATTTAATTATTTATTTGTTTGATTGTTCCAACTCGTTTTCTTTATGTTTATTTGATTCACGAAATTTCTTTTAAAATTGAATAATTTTCAAATATAGTCCTACTGAACCTTTCGCTCACATTTTTATTTGTTTTGAAATCTTAACCCTAGGTGGACATCAGCTTAGGATTGGAGAAGAGTCAGTTGACCGGACTTACTATCAGTAGAAGATTGGGTAGGTTAAGATACAATTCAGGGCATGTAAGGTTCTTAACTTATTCTTTTGCTTTGGACTGTGGTTGTGTTGTAATATTGTCAGTACCATATGTGTGTGCACAATATGTGGGCTAGTGGGACCCATACGCGTTCCACCCCATACTTATCTATTTTAATATTCTTATTATTTGCTCAATTATTATGATGATTCATTTTATTTCCTTAATTTCTTTCATTTAAATGGTTTTAAAATTATCACTTTTAATCATAAATTTAAATCTAAAACCCTCTTTTTAACTAAATCTTTATTTAATTAACTTAATTAAACCACCACGTCACCTCCCGTACTCCGGGGCGTGACAGAATGGTATCAGAGCTCAAGGTTATGAACCTTGAGAATTGTGCACACATAGGTACGACAATGGAATACCACTGACAGTCCAAATTTTATTTTCAGAAGTGAGAGAATGGCACCTAGACGTCGTTCAAAAGCGGATGCCGAGTTCGAAAATGATGAGGGCATGATGAGGGCTATGTTTGCTGCATTCCGACAGATGGCAGCAAGGGCAAGACCTGATGATTCCGAGGCTAGTCGTCGGCATACATTCTTTAAAGAATTTTGGCATGCGTCAGTACCGACCTTTGATAGAACTGGGGACCCGCAGGTGGCAGAGTATTGGCTAGATTCGATTGTGAAGCATTTGGATACGCTTGGTGTGCCAGCGGAGTATCGCGTGGAATTCGCAGCATATAAATTTGAAGGTGGTGCTAATACCTGGTGGAAACAAGCAAAGCATCTGGAAAACAATGGTGATATTGATTGGGACAGATTTGAGGATCTATTCTATGACAGGTATTTTCCACAGGGATACAGGGACCAAAAGGCGACAGAATTCTATAGGTTACAACAGGGCGATATGTCAGTTCGGGAGTATGAGGCGAAGTTTAATGAATTGGCGAGGTTTGCTCCCTCAATAGTGGCATCGGAGCGTGAAAGGTGTATCAAATTTCAGGAAGGACTTAAGGCTCCTATTTGACGACAGATAGTTGCCCTATGGCTTAGGAGTTTTGGAGAGCTTGTGTCATCAGCGATATCAATGGAGAATGATTACGCACAGTATTGTGAGAATCGAGCCAAGGCATCTGGAGGGCCACAGAGGAGCGGCAGGAGGAGCGTCAGCAGTCGACCGACTCTGGGAAAGAGCAAGCAGGGTAGCGTGAACAGCGGCAGCAGCAGCTCGTCCAACAAAGGTCGCAGCAACCCCTACAGCTTTCACTGTCATTTTTGCCAGCAGCCGGGACACATCAAGAGGAATTGCCCGATCAGGAGTGCTTGCTTAGGACTTCAGACCGGATAAGGAGCTAGTCGTCAGCCTTAGCTTCAGACTCTACCTCAGCCTCAGCAGTATCCTCAGCTTCCATTCCATCAGTTCTCTCATCTGCAACTGTCATACCCAGCGCAAGGACATCAGCAGTAGAGTTTTCAGCGTAACGTCCCTCAGTATCGAGCGTCGAGTACAGCTAGTGTCCAGTCGCCATCATCGCAGTAGTATCGGCCAGTTAGTCTAGGAACTAGTAATGTGGGCAGAGGTAAAGGAAAAACTTTAGTGCAGATTCATACGATGACATCAAGGAGTTCAGATGCCCAGACTAATAACGCAGTTGTTGATGGTATGATTATGGTTTCTCAGTCTTTAGCACACGTGTTGTTTGATACTGATGCCACTCATTCTCTCATTTCGAGTTCATTTGTACATGCCTTGGGATTAGGAATAGAAGAGTTTGGTGAACCCTTAGTTATAGCTTCACCCTTGGGGCGGGTGTGTGTGAATAATATTTGTAAAGCTTGTAAAATAAAGGTTGGGGATGAGATTTTGAAAAGTGATTTGATTGTAATCCCCATGAGAACCTATGATGTAATCTTAGGAATGGATTGGTTATCCAGATATAGTGCAGTAGTTGACTGCCAACTTAGGAAAGTGACCCTAGTGTCTGATAGGGGGACGGTAATCACCTACCAGGGTGGTGGTGATATGTTAATGAGTGAGCGTCGTGTTAGGACATGTTTCGGAGGGCGAAAGAACGCAGTTTGTTATGCTATCTTCATGGATTTGGAAGAAGAGCCTAGTGTTTCGAGAAGACGTGCAGTAATCCTAGTGGTAGACGAATTTGAGGATGTCTTCCCCGACGAGCTACCAGGATTACCACCGTATCGAGAGATTAAGTTTGGTATTGAGTTATTTCCGGGAACAGCACCAATTTCTATAGCACCTTACCGGATGGCGGCGGTAGAGATGAAAGAACTCAGGAAGCAACTTTGGGAACTTGCTGATAAGGGATACATTTAGAATAGTAAATCACCATGGGGAGCACCGGTCTTGTTTGCTAAGAAGCATGATGGAACCCTCAGGCTGTGCATAGATTACCGGCAGTTGAATCGAGTTACAATGAAGAATAAGTATCCATTGCCCAGGATCGATGAGTTGTTTGATCAGTTGGGAGGCTCCTGGTACTTCTCAAAGATAGATTTGAGGTCAGGATATCATTAGCTCAGGATTAAGGAAGAGGATATTCCTAAGACAGCATTCAGGACCCGGTATGGACATTTTGAGTTCTTGGTAATGTCGTTTGGATTGACGAACGCTCCGGCAGCTTTCATGGACTTGATGAACAAGATATTCAGGCCTTACTTGGATCAGTTCGTGATTGTGTTTATCGACGATATCTTGATTTACTCTAAGACTTGGGAGGAGCATAAGCAGCATCTCAGGATTGTGCTTCAGATTCTGCGAGAATATCAGTTGTATGCCAAGAAGGAAAAGTGCGAGTTCTGGTTGACAGAGGTCAAATTTCTAGGTCATGTCATTTCTGAGCAAGGTATCTCAGTGGATCCGTTGAAGGTAGAAGCCATTGTGGATTGGGAATGACCGAGGAATGTAGCGGAGATCCATAGCTTTTTGGGACTTGCAGGATATTATAGAAAATTCATGAAGGACTTCTCGAAGATAGCAGCGCCGTTGACGAGATTAATTAGGAAGAATGTCAGATTCAAGTGGAACGAAGAATGCGAGTTCGCTTTTCAAGAATTGAAGAATCGATTGACTTCAGCTCTAGTGTTTATTATTTCCAACAGTGACGGGCCATATGAGGTTTATACGGATGCTTTAGGACGTGGACTTGGATGCGTGTTGATGCAACAGGGACGCGTGGTAGCGTACGGATCGAGACAGTTACGATCTCATGAGCGAAATTATCCCACTCACAATTTGGAGCTCGCAACGGTGATTTATGCATTAAAGATTTGGAGATGTTATCTGTTCGGGGTGACATTTCAGGTTTTCTCTGACCACAAGAGTTTGAAGTATCTGTTCACCCAAAGGGATTTGAATTTGAGGTAGCGAAGATGGATAGAATACATGGAGGATTATGATTTTGCATTGCAGTATCACCCCGGGAAAGCTAATGTTATCGCGGATGCGCTCAGTCGGAAATCTTTAGGAATATTGGCATGTTTGGTTCTCGAGGATTGGAAAAGAGATGCAATGGTAAGTGAGTTTGGTCTATAGTATTGTGAAGACTATGATCGTATTTCGGTGTATCATATGGAGGCGACCCCAGCTCTCATTCAGACGGTGAAGCAGAACCAGTGGCAGGACCAGCATCTTCAGGGAATCTGGACGCGAATTCGAAATGGGGAGCAGTTCGAAGAATGGAGGATGCACGCAGATGGATCGTTGTACTTCAGAAAGCGTTTGGCGGTTCCAGCTATTGCAGAAGTGAAGAAAGCCGTAATGAACGAAGCTCATAGATCTCAGTTCGCTATTCATCTAGGGAGTACGAAGATGTATCATGACTTGAAAAGACACTATTGGTAGAGAGGCATGAAGAAAGACGTTCGGGAATATGTGGCCAAATGCGCGATTTGTCTTCAGGTGAAAGCCGAGCATCAGAAGCCAGCAGGTCAGCTTCAGCCACTTCCTATTCTAGGATGGAAATGGAAACACGTGATGATGGATTTTCTTACCGGATTGTCGAGGACGGAGCAGCGGCACGATGCGATTTGGGTCGTGATTGACAGGTTAACAAAGTCTGCTCACTTCATTCCGTTCAAATCGACATGTTCGAGGAGGATTCTTGGAGAATTGTATCTACAGAACATAGTATGATTGCATGGAGTTCCTTTGTCCATCACATCCGATAGGGATACCAGATTTAATGCTAGGTATTGGAGGAGTTTTCAGGAAGCTATGGGTACAGATTTGAATTTCAGTACGGCATTTCATCCTCAGACCGATGGACAATCGGAGCAGGTTATTTAGATTCTCAAAGACATGCTACGAGCTTGTGCGTTGGACTTCGGCAGGAACTGGAAGAAATACTTGCATTTGGTGGAGTTCGCATACAACAACAGCTATCAATCGAGTATCAAAATGGCACCGTTTAAGGCATTGTATGGGCGACCGTGTCGATCGCCGGTATGTTGGGCCGAGCTAGAAGATAGGATCATTCTTGGGCCAGATGAGGTTTGTGATAGCAACGAGAAGATCATCGTGATTCGAGATCGATTGAGAGCAGCTCAGAGCCGGCAGAAGAGCTACACGGATAGAAGACGGCGACCTTTGGAGTTTGAGGTTGGAGATTTCGTACTTTTGAAGGTATCTCCTCGTAAAGGCATCTCTCGCACCAAGATATATTGGACCGTTCGAGATTACTCAATGTGTGGGTGTGGTTGCGTATCGACTCAACCTTCCTTCGGAACTTTCGCCTGTTCACGACGTATTTCACGTATCGATGCTTTGTAAGTGTCCACCTGAGCAGGCAAAGATCGTTTCGTTTCAGGATGTGCAGATTCAGGAAGACACGACATATGAAGAGGTGCCGATTCAGGTCATCGACCGTAAAGTAATTATTTGCGCCGTCGTGAGATCTCGTTAGTTAAGGTCGTGTGGCAGCATCACGGGGTTGATGAGGCCACTTGGGAATTAGAATCGAGTATGCGGGAGTTGTATCCGCATTTGTTTTGATTTTGAAATTGATTTGAAAATTTCGAGGACGAAATTTTCTTTTAAGGGTGGAGAGTTGTAACACCCCGAAGTTAATTAAATGGTATTATAATGCTAAATGGTGGGTTAGTGTGCCATAATGAGTGTTTTAAACTTAATTTGACTATTTTGTGAAAATTAAGAAAAACTTATGTTATTTTATTCTTCTAATGATTTTAATTATTCTAAATTGTTTTTAATTGTTGATTTAAATTTTAATGAAGCAATTTGATTTGAAAACAGTGTATTGTTATACACAGTTTTGTACAACTGTTTTTTCTTTTTCTCTATTTATTTTCTCTTTTCTCTCTCTTCCTCTCATTTTTCTCTCTCCTTTCTCTCTCACATCTCTCTCAACCCTCTCTCGGATTCTCTCACTCTCTCTCATCCTCTCTCTAAAATTTTTCAAACAAAATTCGTTTTTGAGCTTCAGGATTGTGGATTGAAGGCTCGGGAACGCGATTGAGCAACCACAAACTCGATTCAAGGTTAGTTTTCAAAATTTCAAAACTTTTTACATTTTTCAAATTTTCTTCTATTTTGAAATCTAAGAGTTTTTAAGCCTAGAAAAGCTTCAATCTAAGTTAGATGGACTTAGATTAGCTAAAATGCAAACCTTATTTCATCAAAAACGGATTGAAATCAAGATTTTTCATTTTTTCTTTATTTTTCTATTTTTGGAATTTTTGAGAAAATCTTGTTTAAAACTTGTTTTAATTCATTAAAAAGTGTTCTACTATGATTTTCTATTGTTTATGATGATTATCCATGCCTGAGAACTGAGAAAAACAGGTTAGATTTGAAGATTTGAAATTCGGGATGCCGAGACCCGTGCGTGAAAATTTCTGGAATTTCCCAGATCGGTAGGCCGAACTTCGTGTTCGGCAGGCCGGATTCAAAGGATCGGTAGGCCGGATCATCCGACCGGGGCCGAATCTGGGAATGTTTGGCCGACCGACCTGGCTTTCCGGCAGGCCGAACTGTGCAGTTCGGCAGGCCGACCGGGCGTGGTACAGTTTTGTGATTTTTCACCTGTTTTTACTGTTTTGAACTCTGATTGAGATACTAACTTTATAAAATGATTTTATAAACCTAAAAGGCACACTAGGACACCATGAGATGATTTAGTATCATAGGATACCTCGGGTTAGATACTAATGGACTAAGTTACTATGCATTTAGGATTGTGCGTGGATCCGCGGAGCTAACGTATAGCGGACCAGGATTACGGTGTGGGACACCGACACGGATATTGAGGTAGGACTTCTACCCCTCTTCTTTGGTAGCCCTATTTCAAAATGATTTAAGCCAAAAATGAATTTTTATCAAATGTTTTCAATGATAGATTGGGAAATGATTCTATTTAAATATCTTTACAAACGGTTGCTTGAGAAATGTTCATAACGAATTTCATAATGAATATAAATGATTATATCTGGTAAAGAAGAGATTTTATGAATCAAAGAGATATATATACATATATATATATTAGGGCATGATGCCATATCAGAGATCGGGTTGTGTAGTGAACGACCTTGGGGGTAGGTCCCGAAACCCAGCTGGGCCACTACGGTGGTGAATTACATATGGTTTGTCCAGAGAAGAAAAATTGTATTATTTCTGGTTGACCTATTTAAATTGTTTTGGTAAGATTATATTTTTGTTAAATTCTCATTTAATTATTTATTTGTTTACTTGTTCTAGCTTGTTTTTTATATATTTATTTGGTTACGCAATTTCTTTTAAAAAATGAATAATTTTCAAATATAGTCCTACTGAGCCTTTCGCTCACATTTTTATTTGTTTTAAAATCTTAACCCTAGGTGGACATCAGTTTAGGATTGGAGAAGAGTCCACTGACCGGACTTACTATCAGTAGAAGATTGGGTAGGTTAAGATACAATTCAAGGCATGTAAGGTTCTTAACTTATTCTTTTGCTTTGGACTGTGGTTGTGTTGTAATATTGTCAGTACCATATGTGTGTGCACAATATGTGGACCAGTGGGACCCATAAGCGTTCCACCCCATACTTATCTATTTTAATATTCTTATTATTTGCTTAATTATTGTGATGATTCATTTTATTTCCTTAATTTCTTTCATTTAAACGGTTTTAAAATTATCACTTTTAATCATAAATTTAAATCTAAAACCCTCTTTTTAACTAAATCTTTATTTAATTAACTTAATTAAACCACCACGTCACCTCCCGTACTCCGGGGCGTGACACATATACCCTCCAGTCCTTCTCGAGTACTTGAAAATATGCTTGATTGCAACCCAATGGTTCGGTCCTAGATCTGACTGAAATCGACTTACTATCCCAATTACATAACTAATTTCTGATCATGTGGAAAGCATGGCATACATGAGACTACCCACTATCGAAGCATAAAGCACATTCTTCATGTATTCTCTTTCTTTATCAGACGTTGGTGAGTATTCTCTTTTTTCATCAGACTTTGGTGAGTCTTTCTTAGAAAGAGTAATTCCAAACCTAGATGGTTGCCCACCTTTCTTGGAATCCTACATTGGATACCTTTTGAGAATTTTATCTATATAGCCCACTTGGGACAAAGCTATCATTCTATTCTTCCTATCCCCAAAAATCTAGATACCAAGAACAAAATTAGGTTTTCCTAAGTCTTTCATGTCAAACTACTTGGTCAATCATAATTTGATCGATGACAATGCCCCAACGTTGTTGTCAATTAGCAGAGTGTCATCTATATAAAGCAGTAGAAAAACCACCTTTCCATCCTTAATATGTTTATAAACACATGGTTTGTCCACATTTTGTGCGAACCCATAAGTCTTGATCACTTGATCAAATCTTACGTTTCAAAAACGGGAAGCATGCTTAAGTCCATAAATTGACTTTAGCAGCTTACAAACCTTACCCTCTTGACCTTTGGCCTTAAACCCATCTGACTGTTCCATATATATAGACTCATCATGATAGCCATTTAGAAAGGCCGTCTTGACATCCATCTATCAAATTTCGTAGTCAAGAGTGGTAGCTATTGACAAGAGAATACGGATGGGCTTAAGCATGGCTATAGGAGAAAAAGGTTTCCTCGTAATCGATTTCTTTTTTTTTTGCATGTAGCCTTTAGCTACCAATCTAGCCTTATAGGTTTCAACTTTTCCATCCACTCTTTTCTTTCTATTGTAGATCCACTTACACCTTATGGGTTTTACCCCTTGGGGAAGATCTACAAGTTCCCAGACTCGATTAGTCTCCATAGACTTCATCTCTGTGTTCATAGCTTCTGTCTAGAGTTTCAAATCAACATCCTTTATAGCCTCTTCGTAAGTGTAAGGATCCCTGTCATGTTCAACTGGTTTAGCCAAGAAGGCCTTACCATTGAACGTATACCTCTCGGATTGACGCTCGATCCTCCTATTGTGCCAAAGCCCTTTAGGTTGTTGTATGGGGTCGGTTGGTTTTTCTACACTAATTGGAACTGTTTCATTCGGAACCCCTGGAGTGATTGAATCACTTGCCAACTCCTCAAGTATCACTTTGCTTCAAGGCTTAAAGTCGTCCATGTAACTTTCCTCAAGGAAAGTTGCATTAGTTGAAACCACAACTTTATTTTCCTTTGGATTAAAGAAATAACCCCTTTAGTCCCTTTGGATATCATACAAACATACAAACTTCTAAACGTGCTTTTAACTTATTCGCTTTCTTAAACAGGACATGAGTTGGACATCCTTATATATGAATATGGTTTAAGGATGTCTTTTTCCCTATCCACAACTTGTGAGCAGTTTTAGAAACCGATTTTGAAGGCACCTTGTTCAAAAGATAACATGTAGTTTGTAGTGCATATCCTCAAAAGGATAAAAGCAATGATGAATAACTTTTGGACCTGACCATATCCAACAAAGTCTTATTCTTTCTCTAAGCCACGCCATTATATTGCAGAGTGCCCGGCGCAGTCAAATGGGATAGAATCACATTCTTTAATAAGTGTCCCAAGAACTCATCATAAAGGTATTCACCATCTCGATCGGATCGAAGTACCTTTATGGGTCTACCTAGTTGCTTTTCTACTTCAGCCCAAAACTCCCTAAACTTGTCATAAGTTTTACTTTTGTGGTGCATTAGGTACACATACCCATACCTTAAGTAATCATTTATAAAATTGGCGAAGTACTCATGCCCTCCTTATGCCCGGATGGTCATAGGACTACAAACATCGTTATGCATAAGTTCTAGAACCCCTTCGGCCCTATTGCCCTTAGACCCAAATAGTCTTTTGGTCATTTAATTTACTCTTTAAACAAGATTTACATCGTGGTATAGATTCCAACTTTAAGTGACTTAAAGGTCCAACCCTTACTAACCTTTGAATCATATTCAAGTTAATATAACCTACTCGCAAATACCAAAAATAAGTCTTATTAAAGTGAGAAGTTTTAAGTCTTTTAGAGTTATTATCATTAACCTCAATGTTCAGCAGTAAGTCTATCTTGGACTTCATAAAATTAGATTATTTTGTATCCATCCATTACAGATAAAAGATTTGTTTTTATGAATCACCACTTTATTATTAAAAAAAACTACATAAGAGTCTTTAAATAAACAAGCTATAGAAATTAAATTCCTTTTAAGTTTAAGAACATAAAAACAATCTCACAAAAGCAAATTTCTACAATTATCAATGTAAAGATGGACGTCTCCCACTGCTTCAGCCAACACTAAGAATCCATCGCCTATCCGAAGCATGAAGTCTTCATGTAGTAGGCTTCTTGTTTCTTTGAACCCCTTCCAAGCAACACAAACATGATTAGTTGCTTCAGAATCTATGACCCAAGTGTCACTGGATTCTTCAACCAAATAAGTTTCAACAACTAAAAGATCACACCTACCTCCTCAGGAAAGGAAGTAGTTGCAATTCTTTTTTATGTGCCCGACCTTCCCACAAAAAAAGCACTTGAACTTTTTTGGGTTTTTCTTTTTCTTCTTCTTGTTCTTACCGCTTGTAGGAACAGAAGACTTCTTGTTCTTGGCCTGTTGCTTCTTTCTATTCCTAGGGTTGGGATTGAAACCAGATGCAGCCGTTAAGTTAGTCTCAGCACCAATAGGAGTTTCCCTGATTAGATTTTCGAACTCCTGTAACTGCTTCATTAACTTTGTCAAGGTTATATCTCGTCTACTACTCAAATTCAATGGAGCTCTAAATAGAATAAATTCCTTAGATAGAGTCTTAAAGACTATAGTCATTTATGTTTTAGCATTAATATCAGCTCCATTGGTTTGAGACTCAATGAGGTAACCTATGACTAACATCATATGCTCCTTTACAAGTGTCCCCAGTCTTTGTTTGTAGTTTAGAAGTTTTTGAAGAGCCCTTTGCCATTTTGTTAGGGCCTAGCCTCCAAAAATGTCTTCAAGATTATCCAAGATCTGTCTAGCAGTCTTATAATCTTCATGTTGAGCCTGTAGCATATTATTCATGCTGGCCATAACATAACAGCATGTTTGATTAATAGCATCCTTCCAGCGATTAAAGGACAAATTTCATGCTGGCCGTAGGCTCATAAGGACACGAAGTTGTCAGTACAAATTTCAGCTTCTCAAAGGACAAGACAATGTTCAGGTTTCGTTTCCAATGATTATAGTTATCACCAGTTAATTAAAAGTATTGATAATAAAACGTTTTTAAACATTTTTAATCTACAATAAGAATCATATACTAAACATAGGCAAACATATCATAATAATTTAGTAAGATAACACAATCATGTTAAACATACAATGTGTTTATGTGTCAAAACTTTGAAAATATCATTACCTTGCAACGATAATTCCCAACTCAGAATTCTACAAACCGCCTATGGGAGACTTGCCAAATTCAATTAGGAACATGGATCCCCTCCTGATTAATATATGACATCCAAGACCCGTATGATCCAGCATATATTAATAATCATTTTTTTAGTCATTAATTTTATTAACAGAGCTTCTAGAAAATCAAAATCAGTTATCGACTAAAAGAAGCTATTAATTTGTCTATTAAATTTAATTTAAAGGCATATATTTAATGAGACTAAAAAATAAAAGTATAAATTTTAAATTAACTTAAAATAAAAGTTATAAAAAAATAAATATTTCTTCTATTTTTCAGCCCCTTTCTTCCTCTCTCTTTCTCCCTTTTAATAGGTACGTCTCTCCTCTTGTTGTCTGGATAAATGGCAACTCTCCTACTCCCCCTCTGTTTCTTCATAGCATATGAACCATGTGTTATTAACAGTAACTTAGATTTCTTCTATACGTATGTCTAGGTGGGTAGGTTCACCATCATAAAGTTTATTGCCACCAGCTTCGTCGATTACTCGTCCTCCTCACGATGGCGAATACCTAGCCATAGCTTCGACTAAAAAATTCTAGAAGTTTAAATTTTTGTGCGACACCCAATTGGTTTGAATTTTTGAATTATTTCATAACCTGTTCTTGCTAAAATACACATCAAGGCCCAACATTTGGCCATGGCATTATGGCCAACGGAGGAGAGGGAGAAAGAAGGCAAAGGGATGGGCATTAGGGCTTTTCTCTTCTCATAGAAATATTTTCCGGGGCTGGCATATATTTTCTGGCAAGATTCCACTGATTTTTTTTTTTTTTTTCACCACCTAATCTAAGCGAACAGTTTGCTAACATCATCTGCGCAGATAAGGGAATAGACGATGGAGGAGGCGGAAGAAAGAAAGAACAAGAAAAAAGAGAAAATATTTTAGCAGGTCAAGGTGTAAAAGAATGTCTGCACACAAGTATGAAATTGAAAAACAGAGAACAAAAGTGAGTAATAAGTTATGGTTGAAAACCCCCAAATTAGAAATTGACAACCTTGGGACAGAGGGAGCGAGAGAGAGACAGGAGAAAGTGATTTTAGAAAGAAATTGCGCCGGGGGGGGGGGGTGGTGGTGGGGGGGGGGGGGTGGGGATGGGGGTGTGTGTTGGGGGAGTTAGAGTGACATCATTCTAAGCAAGAGGAAAGATAAGGAAAGTAAGGGAGATGGACTCTATAGAGAGAGAAGTAAGACGTGGGAGAGAGAACAAACTAAAAACCAACAAGAAAAGTCATCCAGTTTCTTCTTAATCAAAATAGTTACGTGGTGGTCTATCAATTTCAATCCGTAAAATCATCACAAACATTTTGCCATTGAAATGACAGCTAATTACAACATTGACCAGTTATTTCCTCAAGGCAACAGCCTATGCACCATCACTCATAGTTATATATTAACCAATGGGCATATAAGTGCCCATCCCGGCACACTTAAAACAACCAACCTATGCTTTCCTTTAACCGAAACTTGCCACGTATTGGTTGTTTTTCCACCCGGCGCTTCCAAGTAAAATCATATATATATATATATATATATATATATGTATTATATATATAATTGTAAAGATTCTAAATTAGGCTATTAGCTACAAATTCCCAGACTATAATTAGGAGTCCTAGGCCTAGCTATCTGTTCATTACGTTGCTAGCAAATACCACTTATATTTCGTGCTCGATCACTCCCGCAATTTTACATGGTAGTATGATCGAGGGTGTGCGTGTGGGAGGGTATGTGATCAAGGTTCAAACCTTGATGGAAGTTTTATATATAAACAAACAAACAAACAATACAGGGACCGAGATGATATTTTCGATTTCTGAATAACTATATGGTCTATATACAAAGATAAGGGTATCATGGTCTTTGGAAAACATGTGAGAAGAGTAATCTTGGAAATCAATATATATGTATACATGCAATTCATATACAAGGCTTTACGTTGATCACAATTCACACGTAGTAGCATGCAGGCGGACAAAGATACACTTGGGCAGTGCGAAGCTGTTTCATGCATTATAATAAACACGAAAAGGCGTTGTAAAAAAAGTTTGAAAGGTGAAAGTTAAAGTTGCTAAAGCTGAAAAGGATGAGCAACGTGAGAGGAGGAGAGGAAAACAAAAACAAAAACAAAAACAAAAAAAGCAATGGAGGATTTAACATATAGTCTTTCTTATTTCGTAGTGCATCCATACAGACTACAGTGCTTTGCTCAAAGAGGAAGCAACTGCATTACATTAATTATATATTAAAGACCAATATTAGCTGTCAATCCTTTCCTGTCTTTTATCGTAATTCTTCAGCAATTCAGTTCTTTTGCTCTTTCATTATTAAAAAAAAGAGCAAAGCAAGCTCTTTGCTCCACTTTTGAAAACAAACACCGATTGCACTCGTCATTTAAATTTTAAATCCCAATGTCATTAGTCTGAACAGCGTACTTTTCTCGTGCTTGGCTTATGAACTACTAACACCTTTTTTTTTTTTAAATGGAGGATTAAAATCGCTCCTTCCTAAGCCGAAGCTCCGCTTCCCTGTCATCGTTGTTTGAGCTTAGCGGTTGTTACAACACAAAGTGCCTATTTTGATTGACATGTCTTGAGCATTTTACTATAATTTCCTTTTGGAAATTGCAAAGAAATCACAAAAGGTACATTAATATTCCGGTTTATTATATTTATGTGTACAGCTTTTTCAATTAAACCGGATTATGAGTTTGTATCTTTCCTGGCAATTACACCATGGCGTTAAGACAAGATCTTAAGTTTTTTGTTTTATTTGTTGCTCATATTGCAGTTTGGATTTAAGATCAATTCGTGTTCAATTCTTTTAATGATTCTGGCCTTTGGTGGTTTCATTGCTTATTCCTCAACATAATCGTTACCGTCGTTTGAGACAGGTGTCTCCAATTCCAGTTTAATTTTAAGAACCCTGGTTTTTTCGTGCTAATATAGACAGGTGTTAATTTCTTGCTACTGTCCACACTTTTGCTGTTTTAATTTCTTGTTACTCATTACCAAAAAAAAAAAAAAAAAAGTCTTGTTGGTTACTTTATTCTTCGAAATATTTTATAATTGGATAAATACTGACACAGGTGGGATAGAGTTCTTTTAAGAAATAATTTTAAAAAAAAATTTGCACAAAATAACATCAGATTTTACATTTTGAAAATTTAATAACGTTTGCTCTTTTAAAAATGTAAAATACATAATAAATTTGAACAAATAATATTATAAAGCACCTAAAAACCCAAAAATATCCTTATATTATATCTAAATATTTTTTTTCCCGTTCTTTTCTCTCTCTCCTCCTCTTTTCCCCGTCTGTTTCCCTCAATGCCGGTTTTCTCTCCTCAAGCTCTTTATCTCTCTCTCCTCCGTCTCTCGGTTTCTCTCCTGTCATCGGTGTCGTCGAGCTCAACGTCGACCTCACCAATATTGCGAGAACGAAGTTCTGGTCTGATGATGATGAGGGAGATGTGCTCCGGCGTAGACGGAACCCTAGCCTTCGATGAGCTCTGACCTCATTTCTCGAAGCTCAAAAGAAGCGCCGAAGAAAAGCTACGGCGATGAGGAGATCTGTTGCCGTCGATGACTATCTTTGGCTTGGGCCTGCAGAGAAGCTCCGCTGCTGCGATCTGAGGAGATCTATAGCCGTCATAGCTTTTTCTGCCGACTTCGATGGCGTCTTCTTCGATCTAGTCCACGTCAAGGACCATCCACACACGGTGGAGATAAAGCTTCAATCGCGTGATCTCCATTCATTTGCAATCTCGGACACTTCGCAATCACTTCCAACCAGATTCCCTTTCGTCACCAGGGACAAAGATGATCAATAGATGAGGTGCGACAAAAACGGCGACGCGCAGTGGCACAGCCGATGATGACAAGTGTCTCTAATGGAGATACAGGTTTCCTTTTTTCTGAGGTGGATTTTTGTATGCATTTGAATTAAATCTGATCTCCATTTTTGTACATTTTGTATGGTTTTTATGTCTATTTTTTTCATTTCTGTTATGGTCGGATCAACTGGAATTACAGTATTTCAGTTAGAGTCTCTTTCATTTGTTTGGTTTAGATCTAGGTTTCAGATTTGTTTAGATCTAGTTTGTTTTTTTTGGTTCAGATTGGATTTTTTATTTGTTTATTTGATTGGATTTTTAGAGATCTAATTATATACTTTGTTTTGTTTTTGGTTGTATTTCATTTTGTTTTTTTTAACTGTTCTTGTTTACTGATTTGTTTATATACCATGATACGCTATTAACTGTAAGCTAGGGTCGGTAATTTTAGACATAATATGATAACATGATATAAAAACAATACAATATAAACGAGTTTAAACCACATGTATATTTATTGGGTCATAAATAGGTTGGCATGAATAATTAGGTCATAATTTGTGCTATCACTTCTAATGCTACTACGTTTAATACATGTTCTACCATGTTTAACACGCATGTGTTTAATGTCAAAAGATAGCTTTTTTTTTTAATTTATTATGGTTTTATTTTATCTTTTAAAAGTCTTACATAGAGAACAAACATAAATTCTCTTTCAACTCCGTCCTATATAAAGGCTCAGTAACCTAAACTTGATATATGGCTTTAAAATAATTCTCTAATTTGGAGAAAAAATTTAGTTTAAAATATTTAATAATTAAATATTATTTTATTTTTTACGACTTGTAGGATAGAATTGAAATGAAATTAAAAAAAATTATAAAATTTATGTAGTAAAAAAAAATAGTAAGTTTTGTTTTTAATCGTGTTATTAAACGTGTCATAATCGTGTGAATTCATTACATTACATTCAGGCGTATCGTGTTCATGTTTACATTTCAGATATGTTTATTAATCATGCCTTGTTCATGTTTAACGTAATTATATCGTGTTATAATTATGCTGATACGAACACTGTTGGCTCCAAGGTTTCTCAAAGCTATTTTAATACTCTTTTGATGATAACAAATACAATTTTTATTATTTGTGCAAAATACTCTTTTAAACGTATATTTTTTAATGTCACTAAAGCATACAGTTCAAGATATCAGTGAATACAGTTCAAGAAAGCTTGTGGAAGAAGACTTTTGAAAGGGAACTCACATGGACTTGAAGATTACAAATTTTTCTTAGATTTTAAAGTCCAAAAGTGTAAGTGAGCAATTCTCAAGTTAAAATGATCAAAAGAAAGCTCAAGAGCACACTCTCACATTGCATGTAATAATAATGGCTCATACTGCTTTAGAAGTGCTTAAACATGTTGATGTAAAATTAGTTTCAAAAACAGGTCACATAGGCTTTTTTGGCCTAAGGCAGATCGGCCTGCCGACCAAATTTGGTCGGCCTGCCGAAGATGATCGGCCTGTCGAAAACCCTGCTTCGGCCTGCCGATCTG
>CAMOHE010054331.1:0-34107 GCA_946598075.1 Artocarpus hirsutus | reverse complement strand
AAAGAGTAAATTAACATAAAGTTTCTTAATTTTCACAAAATAATCAAATTAAGTTCAAAACACTCATCATGGCACACTAATTCACCATTTAACATTCTAATACCATTTAATCAACTTCGGGATGTTACAACTCTCCACCCTTAAAAGAAATTTCGTCCTCGAAATTTACAAATCGACTCAAAAACAAAATAAATGCGGATAGAACTCCCGCATACTCGATTCCAATTCCTAAGTGGCTTCATCAACCCCGTGATGCTGCCACACGACCTTAACTAACGAGATCTCACGACGGTGCAAACTAATTACTTTACGGTCGATGATCTGAATCGGCATTTCTTCATATGTCGTGTCTTCCTAAATCTGCACATCCTGAAACGAAACGATCTTATCCTGCTCAGGTGGACACTTCCGAAGCATCGATACGTGAAATACATCATGAATATGTGAAAGTTTCGAAGGAAGGTTGAGTCGATATGCAACCACACCCACACGTTGAGTAATAACGAACGGTCCAATATACCTTGGCGTGAGTTTTCCTTTTACTCCAAATCTCGAAATGCCTTTACGAGGAGATACTTTCAAGAGTACGAGATCTCCAACCTCGAATTCTAAAGGTCGTCGTCTTCTATCCGCATAGCTCTTCTGCCGACTCTAAGCTGCTCTCAATCGGTCTCGAATCACGATGATCTTCTCGTTGCTATCACGAACTCATCTGGCCCAAGAATAATCCTATCGTCTGGCTCGGCCCAACATACTGACAATCGACACGGTCGCCCATACAATGCCTCGAACGGTGCCATACCAATACTTGATTGATAGCTGTTGTTGTATGCGAACTCCACCAGATGCAAATATTTCCTCCAGTTCCCGTCGAAGTCTAACGCACAAGCTCGTAGCATGTCTTCGAGAATCTGAATAACCCGCTCCGATTGTCCGTCAGTTTGAGGATGAAATGCCGTGCTGAACTTCAAATCTGTACCCATAGCTTCCTGGAAACTCCTCCAATACCTAGCATTAAATCTAGTATCCCTATATGATGTGATGGACAAAGGAACTCCATGCAATCTCACTATATTCTGCATATACAACTCCTCAAGAATCCTCCTCGAACATGTCGATCTAAATGGAATGAAATGAGCTGACTTCGTCAATCTATCGACCACGACCCAAATCGCATCGTGCCGCTGCTCCATCGTTACATGTTCCCATTTCCACCCTAGAATAGGAAGTGGCTAAAGCTGACCTGCTGGCTTCTGATGCTTAGCTTTCACCTGAAGACAAATTGCACATTTGGCCACGTATTCCCGAATGTCCTTCTTCATGCCTCTCCACCAATAGTGTCTCTTCAAGTTATGATACATCTTCGTACTCCCTGGATGAATAGCGAACTGAGATCTATGAGCTTCGTTCATTATGGCTTTCTTCACTTCTGCGATAGCTGAAACCGCCAAGCGCTTCCTGAAGTACAACGATCCATCTGCGTGTATCTTCCATTCTTCGAACTGCTCCCCGTCCTGAATTCACGTCCAGATTCCCTGAAGATGCTGATCCTGCCACTGGTTCTGCTTCACCATCTGAACGAAAGTTGGGGTCGTCTCCATATGATACACCGAAATACTATCGTAGTCCTTGCAACACTGTAGATCGAACTCACTTACTGTCGCATCTCTTTTTCAATCCTCGAGAGCCAAACATGCCAATATTCCTGAAGATTTCCAACTGAGCGCGTCCGCGACGACGTTCGCCTTCCTAGGATGATACTACAATGCAAAATCATAGTCTTCCATGTATTCCATCCATCTTCGCTGCCTCAAATTTAAATCCCTTTGAGTGAATAGATACTTTAAACTCTTGTGGTCGGAGAAAACCTGAAATGTTACCCCGAACAGATAATACCTCCAAATCTTCAACGCATGAATCACCGCTGCAAGCTCCAAATCATGAGTAGGATAGTTCTGCTCGTGAGGTCATAATTGTCTCGATCCGTACGCTACCACACGTTCCTGTTGCATCAACATACATCAAAGTCTATGTCCTGAAGCATCCGTATAAACCTCATACGGCTCGTCACTGCTAGGAATGATCAACACTGGTGCTGAAGTCAATCGATTCTTCAATTCTTGAAAAGCAAACTCACATTTGTCATTCCACTCGAATCTGACATTCTTCCTAATCAATCTCGTCAACGGTGCTGCTATCTTCGAGAAGTCCTTCATGAATTTTCTATAGTATCCTGCAAGTCCCAAGAAACTACGAACTGCATAGTTCGTCCTGCCGGAAGAACAAGTCTGGTCGGCCGAACATCTCCAGATTCGGCCTGCCGGTTGGATGAATCTGGCCTGCCGATCCTTTGAATCCGACCTGTCGAACACAAAGTTTGGCCTGCCGATCTGGGAAATTTCAGAAATTTCCACGCACGGGTTCTCGGCTTCCCAAATCCAAATTCTCAAATCTCACTTGTTTTCTCAGTTTCCAGGCATGGATAATCATTATAAGCTATAGAAAAACATAGTAAAACACTTTTTAATGGATTAAAACAAGTTTTAAACTAGATTTTCTCAAAAATTCCAAAAATAGAAAAATAAAGGAAAAATGAAAAATTTTGATTCCAATCTGTTTGTTATGAAATAAAGTTTACATTCTAGCTAATCTAAGTCCATCTAACTTAGATCAAAGCTTTTCTAGGCTTAGAAACTCTTAAATTTCAAAATGCAAGAAAATTTGAAAAATGTAAAAAGTTTTGAAATTTTGAAAACTAACCTTGAATCAAAGCTTGAATCGAGTTTGTGGTTGCTCAATCGCGTTCCCAAGCCTTCAATCCACAATCCCGAAGCTTGAAAACAAATTTTGTTTTAAAAATTTTAGAGAGAGGATGGGAGAGAGAGTGCAAACCGAGAGAGGAAGAGAGCGAGAGTGGAGAGAGAAGGTGAGAGTGAAAATGAGAGGAAGAGAGAGAAAAATAAAATAAATAGAGGAAAAGAGAGAAAATCAGTTGCACAAGACTATGTGCAATAGAACACTGTTTTTAAATCAAATTGTTTCATTGAGCATTAAATTAACAATTAAAAACAATTTAGAATAATTAAAAATCACTAAAAGAGTAAATTAACACAAAGTTTCTTAATTTTCACAAAATAATCAAATTAAGTTCAAAACACTCATCATGGCACACTAATTCACCATTTAACATTCTAATACCATTTAATCAACTCCGGGATGTTACAGAAGTGAGTGAAGAGTCATAATTTCTAGATATATATGTGAGAATAACATGTATTAATTTTACTAACATTGCAAAATCATCGTTCTTTAAGTTGTTATTGGTTAATGAATGGCAAACAAAGTGTCAAAACGCATTTGTCATGTACTATAATGCCATTTTTGGTGAAGTTTTGGTAAACTTTCAATTGATCAATAACAAACATAATGAATGTCAAAATCTAAAGAGAGAATAACTATGTTCCCCACACAAAAGTGAAAAAGAATCATTGGCGAGGTTGGAGCATGTACCTCCTTATTTGAAAAGGCCCCTTGCATATTACGACTAAGATTGTAAAGTATTTTCAAAATGTTTCTATCTCCATCTCATAGGCTCATATTTTTCTTTCAAGTAATTGTCAATCTATATATATTTTTTAAAGGAGAAGAGGAAGGAAATGGAATAACAATGAATCTCAAAAATCAAAGCTGTTAGAAGGAAAAAAGATCAAACAAACAATAAAAACCAAGCTATTGTTATTCAAATAAAAGAAGTTATATTCCAAATAATTAATGATTAATAGCAACTAAGATTTGAATAAAAACTCAAAAATTTGGATTTTGGGTTCTTTATAAGAGTAGACCCCCAACCTCAGGTATAAATAAAGAAGACCAAACCACGAGGACAAAGGTAGTTTTTTAACAACTTATGTTTCGAAAGTAATAAATAGTTTTCTATGAAGTTTATAATTTCAAATAATTTTATCAATATCAAACTTTTTAATTATTTTATTTTTAAATATTTTAAAACCGTATTATTGATTTTAACATATTTTGTACCAAAATAAAATTCGTGTGCTTTATTTTATTGTTATTTTATTTATTTTATAATTTACTAAAACTAAGTTGGAAAAATTGATAGCCACAATTTTAGTATATTAATGATTATGGCACACTAATAAAAAATAAATGATAAATTGACATAATTATAAATTATGATTTAAGTTAAAGTACAGTTATTTTATACATTTTAGAATAACAACGTATTTAGAGCTTACGTGGTGAATTTGATTTTGTAAGCTAGAAATTATCAATTGATATATTGCAAAGAGGAAGGGATTTTATTACTCATCTTTTATGAGGTTTTGGTTAATTAAAATTGATTGTTTACATTGCAACATATGTACATGATATTTTGAACATATATGAATATTACTCATGACACAATAATGTGGAACACGTCTTGTATTGTATAGCAAGAATAAATTGATTTGACATATGTTGAAATAATTGAGAAACATGGTTAGGAAATACTAACTCTATACATAAATAATGATTATAGGGGAATGGTAAGACGTGAAAACGACAACGGTTACGTCCTTGGACACGAATACTGTAAAAGGTAAAATAAGGGGAAGGTAATGACGCTTCCTTCAATTGAAAGTCCCAGAATACACTATACAGGAAACACTTAGTGAGGATCTAGGGCTTGATATTCCCTCACCTGTAACGCCCCCTTATAGACGTCACAATAATCGTTACTTTCATCATTGTTATCATTATTTATAAGATAAACTATTTAAATTTAAACACAATTTGATAAACATATCCCAGGATCCATGCATACAATTTTTTTTTAAAATATTCCAAATATTTCAAATCTTTATTTTTTCATAGTTTATCAATGTCAAATTAACAAAACCATAATTCAAATAAAATTTCAAAACAAACTTTAAAATCTGTTTTAAAAAGTTCGGTAGACTAAACTTTTGAAAAAATCAAAATAAATGTAAAACAAGTCTTTTTACTTAATAGTGTGGAAATTAGAGCATTCAAAGAAATAAAAACATAGTTCAAAAAATTATTCTTTCTTGGCGTTTTTCCGTTTCCATTTCATCATTCATAGCCCACATGCCCGTCTTCACCCTCCACCTATTCCATGGTCCTCTTACCTTTATCTGCAACATGATTATAAACTAAGTAAGCAAAAGCTTAGTAAGTACGCTTTCCTATCTCACAACATAAACATTTTATGAAAATCTTTATGAAACATTGTAAACATAATCATCATTAACATAATAGTGCACTTGGCACAGCTTTATATAGAACATATCTTTCATCATCATTATCCATATTAAAAACTTCATTCATTTTATCTTTGGGGCCCAAGTGTTGCACCATAAACATCATCATCATAGGCGCGTTGTCATGAGAGGAGAGGGGTAGCAAATCCCAAACCAAACATGACAAGTCCAACCTTCAGGACATCATAAACATAAACATAACATAGGGTGTGCAACACTTAATTAAGTGATATATATATATATATATATACACTTTCAACATACCTTATCATTGAAACATTCGTTAAACTTTCTTGTTGCAACAAGAGTTTTCATGAGAAAACCATATGTAAAAACAAACTTTAAAAATTATCATAAAACATATTCTTAAAACTTTTCGTAAACTTTTATCATGTTGCAGGTGAGAATGTACTGACTTGTCTTGCTTGCTTACTAAACCTTAACTTGGGTGACGTCGCTGCGGTTCTTGGTGTGTTCGCCTTTTGGAGGGTTCATGTCAAACATTCATATTAACCATAAGTCATTTGCAATACTATTAGCAATATATAACATCTCATACTATCATAAAACATCATCTTATCACGTAATAATATCAAGAAGCACAAAATTACAATTTATGAACCTAGGGTATAATTCTAGAAAGTAGGCAGAATGACCTTTATTTACTTAAAAATTCATAATAATTTCATCTTAACTCAAAATCAGTCAAAGCCAGTGGCATTAGAAGCTAGACTCAAAAAAAAAAAAAGAATTTCATATATTACACGCATATTTTGACAATAAATTGCATGAAGAAAAAGTCCTCGAAATTCAATCTAAATTTCGGGTCTGTTTAAAACTGTACAGCTTTTAAGGTCAATTTTGAAAAATCATAACTATTTAATGAGAACTCCAATTCAAGCAATTCAAAAGCCAAACGAAAGCTCAAGATGTATAGTATTTGGTAAAAATATAAGAAAAATATACACAGTGCAAATACAGAATAAAAATTACTGAAATAGGACGACTGTCAGGTGTTAGTATGAAAAGTAGACTTAAGGCATCAAAAATTCAATAATTAAAAAAAATAAATTACTTTAACCCTAAAATTTTAAGACAACCTAATAACATATATATACAGTACCACAAAAAGTCTCGTTAGCAAATAAATTTGTTTAGCTATACAAATAGGTCACATAAACAAGAAGTACCGAATTTATTGAATAGACAGCCATAAAACCTAGCTTAAAGAAAATTCAAGAACTCATAAAATATTCATCAAATAACCACAAAATTTTCTAGATCATAACTTAACATATACATGAATATCTCTGTAAAATTTCGTTCAAATAAAAGGTCATTTGCCTCTTAAACGTGGACTATACTTTTGTGCAAAATACCAATCAGCAACAGTTTGGTCATGAGTGGCAGAGAAAGAAAATTTAATATCTCATTATAGAAAATTCCAAATAAAGTGAAATTTTGAGGAATATCATATATCACATACATAAACATCATACTAAAATTTCAGAGCAAACGGAAATTCGTAGACCAAGTTATAAAGGTCGGATTACAAAGGAAACAAAATTTCAGCAATAGTCTAGAATGAGTTTCTTACCTCCAAAACGATTCTTCTTAATTCTCTTGAATTATCTAAGTAAAACCCAATATTTGATTCAATTGTTTGTAGAAAAATAAGGGAGGGAAGGGAAGAAAACGTGGAGAAGAAAGAGAGAGTGTCTAAGAAAATTTAGAGAGAGAGAGAATTTTCTTTAGCTAGAAATTTAGAGAATGAAGACTTTGGTGGCTTAAAAGTATATTTATAGGTTTATGAGAGAGAAGTGATTAGATAAGTGTAGAAAACTCTAATCCTAATCTAATTCAATTTCTCCTTTTTTTTCCTTTTTTTTTCTCTTTCTTTTTTTTTTCCTTTTCTCACGACAGATTGCCGTTTCTTCTTTTATAACCTCATATATATATATAATATAATATAATATAAACTTATAATATAATAAAATATAAAATAATTATAATATATAATTAATTATAATATAAAACTAATTATTCCATAACAAAAAAAAATAATAATTTTCACATTATTTTCTTGGACATTTTATATTATCCAATTACTTAATGCCATAAAACTACTACATATGTAATTATCATAGCATCATAAATGTTATGAAAATAAGAAAACATGCAACAACATTCACGTCATCATAAAAAATATAACTGTAGGCATGTACAATTCTAGAGCATTATAAAGATTATAAATTTAGGGCAAATTGAAAGCCATGATAAATAAATAAATAAATACTTTAAGCTTATCATCACTTTTGACATGAATATCCCAAGCATATCGATCCCACGAGGCCGTCACCTGTAACATTACCAAATAAAAAGTTAATTTATTTAACACAAATAATTATAGCACTAAAGTATCACATTACAACGTTAAATTAACATAAGTGTCCATTGAAGGAAATGGCGGGCATTACATAGGTACTCTGCATATCTTCACGTCTCCTCTCTCAATGATTTCTCAAATGAGATGATAACGCTTGAGTATGTGTTTGGATCGTTGATGTGATCTAGGTTCCGTAGCCTGTGCTATAGCCCTGTTATTTTCACAATATAAGTCTACTGGATTTGATATACTAGGAACAATACCCAATCCAGTAATAAACTTTTTGATCTAAACTGCTTCCTTAGCTGCTTTTGAGGCAGCTATATACTCAGCTTCTGTTGTAGAATTAGCGACGGTGTCTTGCTTTGAACTTCTCCAGCTCACTGCACCGCCATTCAAATAGAACACATAACCTGACTATGATTGAAAGTCATCCTTGTCGGACTGGAAGCTAGCCTCTGTGTAACCACTTACAACAAGCTCATCTTCCTTTCCTCCATACAGTACGAATACATCCTTGGTTCTTCTCAAATACTTAAGGATATTCTTGACTGTTGTCCAGTGACTTTCACCTGGATCGGATTGGTATCTGCTGGTTATGCTTAAGGCATATGAGACATCAGGTCGAGTACATAGCATTGCTACATGATAGATCCAATTGCAAAAGCATATGGAATCTTATTCATGCGGTCTCACTCATCCTGTGTCATTGGACACTGAGTCTTACTGAGACTAATTCCATGTGACATGGGCAAGAATCCCCTCTTGGAATCTTGCATACTAAACCTGTTCAATACCTTGTTAATGTACGTACTCTGACTTAGGCCAATAAGCCTCTTAGATCTATCCCTATAGATCTTAATGCCTAGAATATAGGCAGCTTCACCTAAGTCTTTCATTAATAACAATTCCTGAACCATGATTTAACATTTTGTAGAGTAGGAATATCATTTCCAATGAGTAATATGTCATCAACATATAGTACTAGAAAGACTATTGCGCTCCCACTAACCTTCTTGTAAACACAAGACTCATCTTCATTTTTAATGTAACCAAACTCTTTGATTGCTTCATCAAAGCGAAGATTCCAACTCCGAGATGCTTACTTCAATCCATAAATGGATCTTTGAAGCTTGCAAACCTTTCTAGAATTCTCAGGACTAACAAAACCCTCGGGTTGTGTCATGTGCACATCCTTAAGTAGGTTTCCATTAAGAAACATTGTTTTGACATCCATTTGCCAAATCTCATAATCATAGTATGCAGCTATGGCGAGGAGAATCCGAATGGATTTAAGTATAGCAACTGGTGAAAAAGTTTCATCAGAGTCTATACCATGTGTTTCCTTGAAACCTTTTGTAACTAGTCTTGCTTTAAAGGTATGTAAATTGCCATCCATGTCTGTTTTATTTTTGAAAACCCATTTGCACCCAATAGTCTTTAAACCATCAGATGGATCAATCAAAGTCCATACTTGATTATCATACATAGATTGCATCTCTAACTTCATGGCTTCTAGCCATTTATCATAGTCAGGGCTATTCATGGCCTCTTGGTAAGATGTGGGCTCATTTTGATCCATAATCATCACATCATTATTATCAGTTAAGAGAAATTCATATCTCTTAGGGCTCTGATGTGTCCTACAAGACCTTTTCGAGTCTTATGCTACTTGTTTAGGCTCAACAACTACTTGTTGATCAATTTGAGATTCCACAGGTGGTTCAATGCTATTTTGTGGTTCTTGAATTTCTTCAAGTTGAACTTTACTCCCACTGGTTCCTTTAGAAATGAATTCTCTTTCCAAAAATACACCATTCTGAACAACAAACACTTTATTCTCAAAAGCATTGTAGAAGTAATATCCTTTAGTTTCTTTAGGATATCCCACAAAAAGGCATTTGTCTGATTTGGGTGCTAATTTATCTAAAATTTGACGCTTCACATAAGCCTCACATCCCCAAATCTTAAGAAAAGGCAAACAAGGTGACTTCCCGATCCACATCTCATATGGTGTTTTTTGAACCGCCTTTGATGGAACTCTGTTCAGTATGAACGCAGCAGTTTCCAGAGCATATCCCCAAAAGGATATTGGAAAATCTGACTAACTCATCATAGATCAAGCCATATCCAATAAAGTTTGATTTCTCAGTTTAGACACACCATTCCATTTTGGTTTTCCTGGTGGAGTCAATTGTGAGACTATCCCACAATCTCTAAGATGATCAATGAATTCTTGGTTTAAGTATTCACCACCTTGATCTGATCGAAGTGCTTTAATACTTTTACCAAGTTAATTTTGTACTTCATTTTTTAAAATTTTGAACTTTTCAAAAGATTCAGACTTTTGTTTCATTAGATAGATATAACCATATCTATTGAAATCATCTGTGAAAGTAATGAAGTACTAAAAACCTCCTTTAGCAGTAGAACTTAATGGTCCACATACATCAGAATGTACAAGGACCAATAAGTCATTAGCCCTTTCACTATGCCTAGTAAAAGGAGTCTTAGTCATTTTGCCTAATAAACAAGAGTCACATGCTTCAATTGATTCAAAATCAAATGAATTCAAAAACCCATGTTGATGGAGTTTTGAAATACGTTTCTCATTTATATGGCCCAAATGACAGTGCCAAAGATAGGTAGGGTTTAAATCTTTAGATTTAAACTTCTTTGTATTAACATTATAGATGGACTTTTCATTTGTGTTTTCAATGTTTAGAACATAAAGACCATTCGTTCGTGGAGCATATCCATAGAAAATGTTATCATAGTAAATAGAGCATTTATTATTCCTAATAATAAACTCAAAATTTTCCTTGTCCAAACAAGAAATAGAAATAATATTCCTACTCATAGCAAGTGCATAATAACAATTTTCTAAGCTTAAAACAAGTCCACTAGGCAAAGTCAACTCATATGTTCTTACAACTAAAGTAACAACTCTTGCTCCATTTCCAACTCGTAGGTCCACTTCGCCTTTAGCCAAGGTTCTACTCGTCTTAAGACCCTACACATTGGTACAAATGTGAGATCTAGATCCAGTATCTAATACCCAGGAATTAGAAGTAGACAAATTGACTTCTATAACATAAATACCTGAAGGAGTAGTCGCACTACTCTTCTTCTTCTTCAGATCATCCAAATAGAGCTTGCATTTTCTTTTCCAATGACCAGGCTCATTGTAAAAAAACCATACTCCTTCCTTTGGTGGTTTATCCTTAGGTTTAGGATTGGGTTTGGGCTTAAGCTTGGGATTCTTAAAGTCCTTGGAAGCCTTATTCTTGTTGTTACCCTTTCCTTTCCTTTTCATACCTTTCCCTTTATTAACCATCAGAACATCTTTGTTATTCTTGATGTTCTGTTTAGCAATCTTAAGCATCCCATGCAACTCAGAAACAATCTTCTCCATATTATGCATGTTGTAGTTAATAACAAACCCATCATACGCATCTGGCAAAGATTGCAGAATGATGTCAACAGTAACTCTTGGCTAATCTCAAGTCCAAGTTTCTGCAAATGATCAAGATGACCCTTCATCTTTAGAACATGAGGACTCACTGAACCGCCAATAGTCAACTTACATGAGAGTAATGCCTTTAAAGTGGCAAACCTCTCAATTCTAGCTTTCTCTTGGAACATTTCCTTGAGATGGCCTATCATGGTATAAGCCTCCATTTCCATCAGTTGCTTCTGAAGCTCTAATTCCATGCTTCCAAGCATAAGGTAAGTGACATCAACAGAGTCATTGAGATGCTTACTGTGAGCATCCTTTTGACCTCTAGGAGCATTAGTAGCTGGTTCATCAGGGATAGGTTGATCAAAGACATATTCTTTCCTCTCTTGCTTAAGAACAAGTCTCAAGTTTCTATACCAGTCAAGGAAGTTAGTCCCATTGAGCTTATCCTTCTCAAGGATCATTTGCAGTGACAAGTTAGATGTGGTGTTTGATGCCATTATCTACAACAAATATATACATAGAGTACTTAGCATTTTATTAAACAATTTTTAATGAGGCATAATTTAAATCCCACAAATTTTATCAAATCAATAACCCTCAATGTTAATTTGGCAATCACAACAATTGTAATTTTAGTGGGCCAATATCCATATTTCACCTCAATTTAAGTAAGCTTTGGCTCATCGCCTAAAGTTTAGTTATTTAGGTAGGTAACACTTTACGAATTACATCTTATGCAACTCTTGCCTAAATATGGGATTTGACATCACATGTCCTGGAAAATTAAAATCCCATTTAATGCCCTAGGTCCAAAATCATTTTGATAACCTAGTTAAGTCTAACCATTTCAAACATATGGATATCACTATTATCTATCATGTCTTACCTAGATGGCTTAAACACCCTGCTTTGGCAAAACCTATGTTTAGCAATCCAAGTCTTGACAAGTGTTGAATTATGGAAGGCATTTTAATGACTAAATATTAAGTGAGGGTTCTGCTTTTTTTTTGTTTTATTGTTTATTATTATGTTGCAACACATACATAGCATCATATACATAGCATCACATATATAGCATAACAATAACACAATAAGCGTGTCATAGCATGGCCCAAATCTGAATTGATCTTCATAAGCCAATATGAAGGTTAATGGTTAATCCTAGGAAATCTTCATCTCCATGGATTTCCTTAGGCTGCCAGGAACGGACTCCATCTTGAGCCTACATCTTGGACCTCCATCTATCTTGATTTTGGGCTTTGATTTTACATTACATATTGTAATCTAAACTATTCTATTTCTACTAAATAAATAAATAGATTACAACAAATTGAAAAACGACACGCAGGCTGTATTTAAAATTACAAACCCGAAATGAAATTAAATAAAACCTGCCAATCACATTGGTGTAAAAGGGGCCATGCTATACACCATGCAATTCACATTAAACATATAAACATGATAATATAATTTCATTAAAGTTAAATTTTTATTATGACCAAAACGGTATATGTAATGAAACAATTCGGGGTCAAGGGGCAGCGCCCCTTGCGGGGTCCCAAGGGTAGCGCCCCTGGCGACGGTCCCGCTAACCGGTTAGTAGACAGGGGTCAAGGGGGCAGTGCCCCCAAAAGGTAAACGATTTACCTTACTCGTTTGAATGAGTTGCTGCCTAAATCCATTGAGTTTAATTAATTAGATTACCTAATTTGTTCATAATAGAATTAATGAATCTCTGTTTAACACTTATACGGATTCATGAAATTTATTGATCTGTTCTAAACAATCATTTTTGTTTAATACTTAAATAGACCATATGATATATATTAATCTGTTCAAAACAGATTATCACTGTTTAACATTTAAACAGTCCGCACCTTAATAAAACCGAAACCATATTTATAGTGTATCGTTCAATCATCTTAAAACATAATACTTCATTCTTGTTAAATTGTAATATTAATCAAATTAACAACAATAGGTTACAAGAAACAAAAAACGTATTAATCAAATTAACATGGTAAAAACGTTTAATCAAATAAAACCTCAAACACATTAATCTAACTAATGTATAAATCGTATTCATGCATATCACATATACACAAAACCATATAAAATCAATTTAATCGAATTCGCAAGTCGCTCTGATACCACTGTTGGGCTTTATTGGATTTTATGATTCAAATAAGTAGCAAAAAATTAAAATTAATTCCTATAAAACCCTCACAGGTTTCATGCAATTCGATTAGATTGATAGGAAAGTCAAAAAATCTTACCAGGACAACAAAAAGGGCAAGATTTCTGGAAGGAAGAGAGCAGGTTCACTCTGGTGACACCCTAACTCAAGCTTTTTTTATTTAAGATCAGATTTAAATGTTGTTACTTGAAGCAACATCCTCTGCAGGTATCCACACGAACAGACTCTCTCAAAAACGAATTGGTGTGCTAGCACCCTCTCCTTTGCATTAAATAACTCTCTCTAATTTTAGGATTTTAATGTCTTTTGCCTTTTAGAATGAGAGATCGCCTTTTCTCTTCCTTTTTTATTCGACTAACAAACCGTAAAACCATATATTTATATATATATATTGACTTCGAGATAGAGTCAGATTTAAACTAGGGTAAACTGTAATTCGAATATGATTTAGATAATCTAGATAATGTCTGTAATTTGAATATGATTTAGAAAATCTAGATAATGTCAATAATTTGAATATGATTTAGAGCATCTAGATAATGTCAAATTCAATGAACTTAGATATATCTAGTACATCAAATTTGGACATTATCCGGTTCATTGAACCTAGACACAGTTAACCCAAAATTTGTTCTTGGTTTGTTCTAAGTGTGCGACCCTGTAGGTTCACATAACATTGGAAGTGGGCTTGAAATTCTGTTTCTGGCCCACAAATCATAAGCGGCCTCTAGCAAGACATTATGATTACCCAAGTTATGCGAATGTCAATAATCCGACATAACCTAATCCACAATAAGTATTAAAGTCCTTTCGTCTCTAGATACCTTGATTGAACATAAGGCATGGTTTATGTCATCCTTATACTATTCAATTATATTATTTCTTGATCTTAAATAGACTGATATTGATAACCCTTATCAATTCATTCAAGTATGGCCATGCATTTTTCTTCAGTCTAACTTATTGAGGGGCCCATAGATATCTTTCTCATAATAAATGAGGGATAAATTTCTTCTTAATCACTCACATTCCTCACATAATTCACTTTATATCCAACAACAATTCATTCCATCATTTTGTTAAAGATAATATTAGATTGTGTCAAAATATAGTACTTGTCATGTAGGAAACCATGATGATTTCAGGTCAGAGGACTAGGATAATACTATTGTGATGAGAATCACTTATGACAATTATCTATGCAGTATTTTCATAACGTGTCGATCCAATACATCATTTCTAAAATATGTATCTATGAGTTGACTTAGTATCTCATACACGTGATTAGTAAAACATAATCATCAGTCAAACTTTATACTAGTCTTCATTCATTATTATCCCAATAATGATGACCGACTAGGGATAATTTAGAATATAATTCAATTTTCACCTAAGAGTTTTACTATCAAGTCACATACTTGATGACCTTAGGTAGAATTAACTATTCATGAAATTAGAATAAAAAAAAATAATAAAAATTCCTCTTTATTAATAAAATGCAAATGTAACAAAGTTAAAATGTAGTCATTAAATAATTGGCCTAGGGCACATTACTAACAGTTTGAGGCTCATCTAGAATGCCTTTCTCTTTGCAGATTGCAGGAGCTCTTTAGCGTTCAAAGGTTAGTATGATTTGGTTAATTTATGCTTATAGCATGTCAAAATTATGTCTTCAAAAATACTTTAATTAAAATTTTTAAATTTTCAGTACGTACTATTTTTCCAACAATTGGTATCAAAGCTATGGTTTTACATAAATTTATGAGATTCTAATCATACTATATGAATAAATTATGTGATCTTGAATCTCCTGTGTGTGAATTTAATTTTTTTAGAGAGTTCGCATACTAGGGTTTCGATTTATTTGTGTTGTCATAGAATTATATGGTGAATGTTTATTTATTAATTTATGGTTGATTAAATTATTATTTAATTAATTAATTTATGCCAATTATAGTTCCTTAAATGTTAGAATGTGTATCTAGGTTTTTCATGTAATTAAATGATGGTCTATCATCACTATCTAGGAATAATTATTTATTTTAAATTTGTAAGAATTTTGTAATTAAATAATCATTTGGATCAAAGACGGATCTAGAATACAGATCTAGCAAATGGATGATAGTTGTTCCAAAGGTATTTCCTGAGTCTCTGAATTTTTATGTTTTTGAATTGTTGAAAAAAAGATTAAAAGAATTGTGTAAAAATTATTTTCTAGAAAAACGTGAGATCTGCTTAGTCGACAGGCTGAGCCTTTAGGTCGATGTCGTAGACCGATAGGTCTAACCTGTAGTTCGATAGGCCATCCATTGGGTAGAATTCAGCTAGCTCTAGCAACAGGCCAAACTGCCAAGTTTGGTAGGCCGATGGTTTATGATTGGCAAGCGAATCACACAGATCAGCATGCCAGCAAAGAGATATGTTTTCAAAAAAGGTGTGTTTTTTGGTACAGTTTAATTTTATTTTTGAGACAATTATGAGAAACAATAAATTTAGATATGACTAGAAATATGGAGTATTCAATCTATTCAGGATTGAAGACTTGAAGATGGATAATGCCTGAAGAAGGATACAATTTGAAGATTTAAGGATGAAGAATCAATAATATGTTTCTATTGATCTCTTGTAATCTTTGATTACTTTTCTCTCGGGTGGAACCATAATATTATGGCTATTTATTATTTTGCATGTGGCTTCGCATGATTGTTTTGCTTGTCTGCATTATAATATGATTTACCATGTATGTTGATAACATGTCATATAGAATAAGGAGTGCTGCTCATTTAAAAATTGTTCATGCATGTTCTTCAAATAAAACATTGATTTTAAAAGATTGAGTAGGAAAAGGTTTTTGAAAAGAGGACCTACGACCTCCATCATTAGTCCATATGTAGCACTTGGTGATTCTAACCCCTAGGAAGGGACTTCGTCATGTACTGAGTTGGATCTCTGAAAGGATGAGATATTTCAACATGATTGATCATTATACATGTTGGAAAAATAGTACATAGTGGAATTTTAAAATTTTTATATTAGTGTATTTTCTGAAAGATAAGTTTGACACAAAATATGCATAAATCAACCAGAACTTACTAACCTTGTATGCTAAAGAGCTTCCGTAATCAGTGAAGAGAAAGGTATTTCAGATGAGCCTCAACCAATTAGTCTTCTTTGCTAGTCTCTATCCACGATTGTTATGTGTGTGGGCACACTCGTACAGCTCTTCCACTAGGTGACTCTCTTTCGAACCAATTGAGAAAACCCGAAGCTATAGTCAATGATGCGTGAACAATAGCTCATAGGGAGTTTCAGAGTGTCACTAGCAAAGTCTCACTCTTAATCTCTCCATTGATCTAAATAACAATAAGTCTTACTCCCCTTTTTGTAAGGGTTCGGCCTAGGAGTCAGTCCTTATCAAATAAGGCCTCAAAAATTTGAATTAAGATCAATATCTAATAAAATCTACTTGAAAACACATGTTCTATTCACTACTTAATTAGTAGGCCAAACTAGCAAATCAGCTTGTAGAACTTAATCCATTTGGCAAGCCAAACTTGAGGACCGGCCTATTGAACTTAAGATATTATTTCCCACTCGAGATTCTAAGGATAGAGCCTCAGTATTAATTCAAATAACCCAATAGAGAATTTATTGGATTAAAATAGTCATATTTAGATAATCTCTAGGAAAATAAATATTCTTGATAATTCAACAAGTTTATCTTGAATTAATTTATTCAAAATTAATCCAACCGACAAACAGACATGAACTATCTGATCTTGATAATTCAATAGGTTTATCTTGAATTAATTTTCACAAAATTAATTCAACTAATAAATAGACATAAGTTATCTGATCCTATCAAATTTTCACCCAATTTGATAATTTAGCATAAGTCACTAATTATTGGAAAAGCACGCCGTATCGTTATAAGATTTATTATGAGCTAACAAAAAGGACCTGACGGGCCTATATAGTTCAAGCTCTTGATAATTATGAAACCCAATATCCCAAATATACATTTCATAATTATTAACTTTAATGCTATTCCACTAAAAGCCTAAAGCTGCACTGTCAAACTATATAAACTAGCAAAGCTCGTATAGCTAAGTATCCTTAATATATCATAATGTATCGTATCCCTATAGGATTATCCATAATCAGCTTAAGGATAAATTCTATTTTACCTTCTCGATTATTTTTATCTTACGTTCCATCATCACACCATTAGAAAATTTACCAACCGTAAATGGTATACCATTTCATACTGTTTGAAAAATAGTACGAAGCATAATTTTAAAAATTTTATATCAGAGTATTTTTCAAAACATAAGTTTGACACACTATATACATAAATTAACTAGATCTTACTAACCTCAGAATGCCGAAGAACTCTCGTAATCCGTGAAGAGAAGTAACGTTCTAGATGAGCCTCAACTAACTACTCTTCTTTGCTATTCTCTATCCATGATTGGAGTGAGTGTGGGCTCACATGTATAGTCCACTTGGTGACTCTCCTTCCAACCAATTGAGAGAACCCAAAGCTAGTGTTCGTTATTTGTGAACAAGAGCTCTTCGGGAATTTCAGAATCTCACTTGCAAAGTATCACTCTTAATCTCTCAATTGATCTAGATAATAATGAGACTCACTCCGTTTTTATAGAAGTTAGGCCCAAGAGTCAGTTCTTATTAGATAATGCCTCAAAATTGGAATCAGAATCAAATTTGGATTAATATATGATGAAACCACATGAAAACGCGTGATTTTTTTATTGCACAATCGACATGCCGATCTGTCTAATAGGCAAGCTGAACTTGCCCTATCGGTAGGCCAAACCTAAGGATCAGCATGCTGAACTATAGATAAAAATCTCAACAAATCTTTTATTTTCCATCCGATATTCAATAGGATAAAGTCTCAGTTTTAATTCAAATAACCCAATAGAGAAGTTATCTAATTAAAACAACTTTATCTAGAAAATCTCTAGGAAAATAAATGAATTCCTAATAATTTTACAAGTTTATCTTGATTTAATTCATTTACAATTAAATCAACTGATAAATAGACAAGAATTATCTAATCCCAATAATTCATCAAGTTTATCTTGAATTAATTTTGTCACAAAATTAATTCAACCGATAAACAAACATGAATTATTTGATTCTTTTGAATTTCAATCAATCTAATAAATCTGACATAAGTCACCAATTATTGGAAAAACATGTCGTATCATTGCAGGATTTTTGTGAGCTAGCAAATGGGCCTGATGCACCTATATGTTAAAGCTTTCGATAATTATGAAACCCAATATCCCAAATATACATTTCATAATTATCAACTCCAATACTACTCCACTAAAAGCTTGGAGCTGCAATCTCGAACTATATAGAATTACGAAGCTCGTGTAACTAAGTTTACATGACATATCATTGTGTATCATATCCCCATAAGATTATCCATACTCAGCTTAAGGACAAGTTCTGTCTTACCTTCTTGATTATTTTTATGTTAAGTTCCATTATCTCACCATCAAAAAACTTACCATCCAAAGACAATATACCATTCGATTACACCTATGTATCCAAATGGTTGAGCGCCCTAGTTTTCTAATTACATGAAAACGCATATAGGAGGATATCACTACTTTTAAAGAGGAGCTATGGATTCCATATCTATTAATAACAGACCTACGCTATCAAGAGTCATGCCTCCAACATACTGACATGCATACTACTATTAAAATGTAGGTGTCATCCTTTGGTACATCAAAAGATACAAGTCAAGACAACGGGCCCACTATTCATTTCAGGATTAAAATACAATACAAATGATTGTCTAAAGTAAATTGATTTGCTGGGATAGAATTATTAATCCAAATCAATTCACTTTATGTCCCGATCCAATACATTGTCACCTATAACAACGTGCCAATGTTTCTTTTCATGGAGTCCACCTTTGATGGTTAAGACAAATCATCTCCCAATAGGGATATAGACAACATAACAATCTTTACATGAATAAAGCGCCCAACTTTATTCCCTTGAATGTGGATCTTATGATTTATACCGTCACCTTAATAATCATGTCTTCCACATAATCTATCTATCATATGCCCAATTCTTAAAGGTTTTGACCGACAGTCTTAAACTATTGTTTGCTTAACATGCATTCAACAAATATGAATGTAAAGAGGACAAGATTTGGTATAAAAATAATAAATGAATTCTTTATTGATAAAAATGTCTCCAAAAACATATTACATTTTTACTCCTTAGGGCATACACATTTAATAATCTCCCACTTGCTCTAAGTGAGTAAATATGACAATTCTCGCATTCCCATAGCTTCCACATGCCTCTCAAAGACTCTCTCGGTAAGTGTCTTCATGAATGGATCAACTAAATTGTCTTCTGATGCAGTTTTACACACCGTGACATGCCCGCTCTCAACGAAGTCCTTTATCACATGATACTTTCGATCAATATGCTTGCTCTTCTTGTGAAATCATGTTCCTTAGCATTAGCTACCGCCGCACTGTTATCACATTATAGTGATACTATCTTATCAATACTAAGAACTACCTCAAGATCACCAAGGAACTTGCGGAGCCACACTGCTTCTTTCAAAGCATCACTAGCTGCCACATACTCGGCCTCCATCATTGAATTCGAAGTGCAATCTTGCTTCACACTTCTCCAGCTGATGGCACCACCGCCCAGAGTAAACATAAACCCCGAAGTTGATCTCCTAGTATCTAGATAGTATTAGAAATCTAAATCAGTATATCCTATAAAAGTTTAGTCCTTACTCGAATACACCAACATATACCCTTGAGTCCTTCTCACGTACTTGAAAATATGCTTCACTGCAACCCAATGATTCAGTCCTAGATCCGCTTGAAATCAACTTACAATCCCGACTGCATAACAAATATACGGTCATGTGCAAAGCATGGCATGCATGAGCCTTAGACTTTGGAGAGTCTTTCTTAGAAAGAGTAATTCTAGACCTAGATGGTTGCCCACCTTTCTTGGAATCCTACGTTGCAAACCTCCTGAGAATTTTATCTATGTAGCTAGTTAGGACAAAGCTATCATTTTGTTCTTTCTATCCTGAAAGATCTGGATATCGAGAACAAAATTAGCCTCACTCAAGTCCTTCTTGTCAAACTGCTTGGTCAACCATAATTTGACCGATAACAATGCCTCAATGTCATTGCCAATTAGCATAATGTCATCCACATAGAGCAGCAGAAAAACTACCTTTTCATCCTTAATGTGTTTGTAAACACATGGCTCATCCACATATTGTGAGAACCCATAAGTGATCACTTGATCAAATCTTATGTTCAAAAAATGGGAAGCCTACTTAAGTCCATAAATTGACTTTAGCAATTTACAGACCTTACCCTCTTGACCCTTGACCTTGAACCTGTCTAGTTGTTTCATATAAATGGACTCTTTAAGATAGCCATTTAGAAAAGCCATCTTGACATTTATTTGTCAAATCTCGTAGTCGAGAGCGGCAGCTATGGACAAGAGAATCCATACGGACTTAAGCATGGCTACAGACAAAAAGGTTTCCTCATAATCGATTCCTTCCTTTTGCGTGTAACCCTTAGCTACCAATCTAGCCTTAAAGGTTTTGAATTTTCCATCCATTTCTCTTTTCCTCCTATAGATCCACTTACAACATATGGGCTTTACCCCTTCAGGAAGATCCACAAGCTCTTAGGCTCCATTAGTCTCCATAGACTTCATCTCTATGTTCATGGCCTCTGTCTAGAGTTTTGAATCAACATCTTCCATAGCCTCTGCGTAAGTGTAAGGATCCCTATCATGTTCATTCGGTTCAGCCAAGAAGGCCTCCCCATTGAACATATACCTTTTGGATTGATGCCCGATCTTCCCACTATGCCGAAGCCTCTTAGGTTGTTCTTCAGGTTCGTTTGGCTATTCTACACTGATTAAAACAGTTTCATTTGGAACCTTCAAAGTGATTGTATCACTCCTTAACTCCTTATGCACTACTTTGCTTCAAGGTTTAAAGTCTTCCATGTAATTCTCCTTAAGGAAAGTTGTATTAGTTGAAACCACGACTTTATTTTCCTTTGGCTTATAGAAATAACCCCCTTTAGTCCCTTTCGGATATCCTACAAATACACAAACTTCCGAATGTGCTTCCAACTTATTCACATCCTAAAATAGGACATGAGCCAGACATCTTCATATACTAATATGGTTTAAGGATGTCTTCTTGTCTGTCCATAACTCATGAGGAGTTTTAGGGACCAATTTTGAAAGCACGTTGTTCAAAAGATGACATGTGGTTTGTAGTGCATATCCCCAAAAGGCAATGACAAATAACTCATCATTGACCTTACCATGTTTAATAAAGTCCTATTCCTTCTCTTCACTACACCATTCTGCCACGAAGTGCCTAGCGTAGTCAAATGGGATAAAATCCTATTTTCTAATAAGTGTCCTAAGAACTCATCTGAAAGGTATGCAGCACCTCGATTGGATCGAAGTGCCTTTATGAGTCTACCCAATTGCTTTTTTACTTCAGCTTGAAACTCCCTGACCTTGTCAAAAGTTTCGCTTTTGTGGTGCATTAGGTACACATACCCATACCTTGAGTAATCGTCAATAAAAGTGACGAAGTACTCATACCCTCCTCTTGCCCAGATGTTCATTGGTCTACAAACATCACTATACATATGTTCTAGAATCCCTTTGGCCCTATTGCCCTTAGACCCGAATGGTTTTTTGGTTATTTTACCCTCTAAATAAGATTCACATTGAGGTATAGATTCTACTTTTAAATGACTTAAAGGTCCATCCTTTACCAACCTTTGAATCTTATTTAGGTTAATATGACCAAGGCGCAAATGCCAAAGATAAGTCTTATTAGAGTGAGAAGTTTTAAGAGTAAAAAGTTTTAAGTCTTTTAGAGTTATTATCATTCATCTCAACATTAAGCAGTAAGTCCTTTTTAGGTTTGATTTATTTTGCATCCATCCAGAACAGATAAAAGATTTGTTTTTACCAATCACCACTTTATTATTAAAAGAAACCAAATAGGAGTCTTTAAATAAACAAGCTACAAAAATTAAATTCCTTCTAAATTTAGGAACATAAAAAAAATCTCACAAAATTAAATTCCTATAATTATCAAAATAAAGAAGGACACCTCCCACTGCTTCCGCTAAGACCCAGGATCCATTGCCCATCCGAAGCATGAAGTCTTCATGAAGAAGACTTCTATTTTCTTTGAACCCGTACAAAGAAACACAAACATGTTTAGTTGCACCAGAATCTATAACCCAAATGTTACTAGATTCCTTAACTAAACAAGTTTCTAAATACAGAAGATCACACCTACCTCCTTTGGTAAGGAAATCCTTGCAATGCTTCTTTATGTGCCTAACCTTCCTCAAGAAGAAGCACTTTGGGTTCTTCTTCTTCTTCTTCTTGCTCTTGTTGTTAGCAATAATAGAAGACTTCCCATTTTTGGTCTGTTGTTTCTTTCCATTCCCATAGTTGGGATTGGAACCAAAAGTAGCCGCCAAATTGGCCTCACCACTAGCAGGAGACTCCCTGATCAGCAGTTCAAACTCCTGTAGCTATTTCATTACTTCTATTAAGGTCATATCCTGCTTATTTCTCAAATTAAATATAGCTCTAAACAGAATAAATTCCTTTGACAAAGTCTCAAAGACCACAGTCATCTTAGTTTCAGCATCTACATCGGCTCCATCTGATTGTGCCTTAGCAAGGTAACCCATGACCAACATCATGTGCTCCTTTACAAATGTCCCCAGCCTCTGCTTATAGTTAAGAAGTTTTTGAAGTGCTCCTTATTGCTTAGTTAAGGCCTGGCCTCCAAACATGTCTTCTAGATTATCCAAGATCTGCTTAGCAGTCTCATAATTCTCATGTTGAGCATGTAGCATGTTGTCAATGCTGGTTATAACATAGCAGTAGGCCCGATCGTTTGCATCTTTCCAGCGATCGTACGCTTGGAATCGTCCATTAGTGGAGTCTCCCATAGGCTTGGGAGGACAAAGGGTTGTCATCACAAATTTTAATTTTTCAAAAGAGAGGACGATATCTAGGTTTTGTTCCCAATCATTATAATTCTCTCAAGTTAATTGGTTTTTGTTAAGTATCAAAGATAAAGCGTTTTTAGACATTTTTAATTTACAATAAAGAATCATATACCAAACATAAGCAAACATATCACAATAATTTAGTAAGATAACACAATTATACAAATGTGTTTATGTGTCAAAACCTTGAAAATATCACAACATTACAACGATAATTCCCAAATCAGAATTCAATAAGCTCCAAGGGGAGTCATATCAAATTCAATTAGAAACACGGATCTCCTCCTAATTAATATATGCCATCCAGGACCCATATGATCCAGCATATATTAATAATCGTTTCTTTGGCCATTAATTTTATTAATAGAGCTCTTAGGGGAGGTTAATAATAAATTAACATGAATGTATAACCATCGTTTCAATATTTTATCCATGATTTATAATTACGACCTAGGAGTGTGCAACCAAAAATCATGCTAAAATACCTTATCCTCTTAGAGATCCATTCTGGTGCATGATAGAAATCCCTTCCTAGGGGTCAGAACCACCATGTTCTTCCTCTAGACTAACGATGGAGGCCTTAGGTCCACTCTTCGAAAACCTTCTCCCACTCAATCTTTTCAAATCAAGGTTTTATTTTAAATGCCATGCATGAGCAATTTTAATATGAGTGGCACTCCCTATTCTCTATGACATGTTATCAATATACATGCCAAATCATTTTATGATGCAGACAAGCAAAGCAATCAAGCAAAGCTACAAGCAAAATAACAATAAATAACCTTAACATTATAGTTCCATCCTAGAGAATAGAAAAACAAAGATTACAAGAGAATAATTGAAACATATTATTGATTCTTCATCCTTGAAACCTCAAGCTATATCCTTCTGAATGTAAATCCCATCTTCAAGTCTTCAATCCTGTATGAATCAAATACTCCATTTTTGTAGTCATATCCAAATTTAATGTTTCTCCCAAAAATAAAATTAAAACTGCACTAAAAAGTACACCTTTTCTAGAAAAATTTCTTGCTCTGCACTGACAAGTCGATCTGGTGATCAGTCTGCCAATCATGACCCACCGGCCTACAGATCATCATAGATTGGCCTGTCAATTCATGAGTAATCAGGTTGCCGAATCAGAAGTTCAGCCTACCGCCACAGCCACCTGATTTCTACCCCATTGATGGCCAGTCAAACCTCATGTCTGGCCTACCAGTCTACGACCATCGGCCTGCCGAACTGGGGGTTTGGCATGCCGACCAAGTAGAAATCACCCTTTCCAAAAAATACAATTATTTAATGCAATTCATCAATTTTATTTTCAGCAATTCAAAAACATAAAATTAGAGACTCAAGAAATACTTGGGAACGCCATCATCCATCTTCTAGGTTCTTCTTCTTTGAATTATTATTTAATCACAAAATTCTTACAAATTTAAAATTAAATAATAATTCCTAGACAGAGATGATAATCTGCCTTCTAATTACATGAAAAACCTAGATACACAGTCAAACCTTTAAGGAACCATAACTGGTATAAATTAATTAATTAATAAATAATTAAAAAATAATTTAATCAACCATAATTAATTACTAAACATTCATCATATAGTCTATGACAATATATAATATTATATAGAAACCTAGAGTGCCAACTCTCTATAAAATTAAATTCAAGCATAGGAGAGATCAAGATCATATAATTTACACATATAGCATGATCACAAACTCGTAAATTTATGTAAAAACCATGGCTCTGATACCAACTATTGAAAAAATAGTATATAATGGAATTTTAAAAATTTATATTAAAGTATTTTGCGAAACATAAGTTTGACACACTATATGCATAAATTAACCAGATCTTACTAACCCCTGAATGCCGAAGAACTCCTATAATCCATGAAGAGAAGTAATGTTCCAAAAGAGCCTTAACCAACTAGTCTTCTTTGCTATTCTTTATCTATGATTAGAGTGAGTGTGGGCTCACATGTATAGCTTTTCTACTAGATGACTCTCTTTCCAACTAATTGAGAGAACTCAAAGCTAGTGTTCATGATTTGTGAGCAAGAGTTCTCAGGGAGTTTCAGAATCTCACTTGTAGAGTATCACTCTTAATCTCTCAATTGATCCAAATAATAATGAGACTCACTACCTTTTTATCGAGGTTGGGTCTAGGAGTCATTCCTTATCAGATAATGCCTCAGATCAATATCTGATGAAATCCGAATGAAAGCACATGATTTTTTTATCGCACGATCGGCATGTCGATTTGTCTAATAGGCATGTCAAACTTGCGCATCGGTAGGTTGAACCTGAGGATTAGCATGCTGAACTATCGATAAAAATCTTAACGAATCTTTTATTTTCCACACAAGATTCAATATGATATAGTCTCAGCTTTAATTCAAATAATTCAATAGAGAAGTTATCTAATTAAAATAACTTTATCTAGATAACCTCTAGGAAAATAAATGAATTCCAAATAATTTTACAAGATTATCTTGATTTAATTTATTCAAAATTAAATCAACTGATAAACAAACAAGAATTATCCAATCCTAATAATTCAACAAGTTTATCTTGAATTAATTTTGTTACAAAATTAATCAACTGATAAACAGACATGAATTAGTTGATTCTTTTGAATTTCAACCAATCTAATAAATCTAACATAAGTCACCAATTATTGGAAGAACATGTCCTATCGTTGTAGGATTTTTGTGAGCTAGCAAAAGGGACCTGATGGACCTATATAGTTCAAGCTCTCATTAATTATGAAACCCAATATCGCAGATATACATTTCATAATTATCAACTCCAATGCTATTCCACTAAAGGCTTGGAGCTGCACTATCATACTATCTAGAATTACGAAGCCCGTGTAGTTGAGTCTCCATGACATATCATAGTGTATCCTATCCCCATAAGATTATCCATAATCAGCTTAAGGACAAGTTCTGTCTTACCTTCCCGATTATTTTTATGTTACATTCCATTATCTCACCATCAAAAAAGTTGCCATCCAAAGACAGTATACCATTCGGTTAAACCTATGTATCCAAATGGTTCAGTGCTCCAGTTTTTCAATTACAGGATAACACATATAAGAGGATATCACTACTTCTAAAGAGGAGCTATGGATTCCATATCTATGAATAACTGGTCTATGCTATCAAGAGTTATGCCTCCAACATACCGACTTGCATATCACTATTAAAATATGGGTGTCACCCTTTGGTACATCAAAAGACACAAGTCAAGACAACTGGCCCACTATTCTTCTCAAGATTAAGATACAACACAAATGATTGTCTAAAGTGAATCGATTTGTCGAGACAAAATAATTAATCCAAATCAATTTACTTTACGTCCCGATCCAACATATTGTCACCTATGACAACGTGCCAATGTTTCCATTTACGGAGTCCACCTTTAATGGTCAAGACAAACCATCTCCCAATAGGGATATAGAAAACATAACAATCTTTACATGAATAAAGCATCCATCTTTATTCCCTCGATTACGGTTCTTATGATTTAGACCGTCACCTTAAGAATTGTGTCTTCCATATATTCTGTCCATCATATGCCCAATTCTTAAAGGTTTAGACTGACAATCACAGACTATTATTTGGTTCACATACATTCAACAAATATGAACGTAAAGAGGACAAGATTTGGTATATAAATGATAAATGAATTCTTTATTCATAAAAATGTCTTCAAAAACATATTACATTTTACTCCTTAGGGCATACACGTCTAATAGATACATCTATGTATCTAAATGGTTGAGCACTCTAGTTTTTCAATCATAGGATAATGCATATAAGAGGTTATCAACTACTCCTAAAAAGGAGCTATGGATTCCATATCTATGAATAACAGGTCTACGCTATGAAAAGTCAAGCCTCCAATGTACCAGCATACGTACCACTATTAAAATGTGGATGTCACCCTTTAGTATATCAAGCGACACAAGTCAAGACAATAGGCCCACTATTCATCTCAAGATTAAGATAAAATACATATGATTGTCTAAAGTAAATTGATTTGCAAAGACAGAATTATTAATCCAAATCAATTCACTTTCTGTCCCGATCCAACACAACGTCACCTATGACAATGTGTCAATGTTTCTATTCATGGAGTCCACCTCTGATGGTCAAGACAAACCATCTCCTTTTAAGGATATAAACAACATAACAATCTATGTTTGAATAAAGTGCCCAACTTTATTCCCTCAATTATGGATCTTATGATTTAGATCATCATCTTAAGAATCATGTCCTCCACATAATCTGTCCATCATATGCCTAATTCTTAAAGGCTTATACCGACAGTCATAGACTATTGTTTGCTTAATATACATTCAATAAATATGAACATAAAGAGGACAAATTTTGGTATATAAATAATAAATAAATTCTTTATTGATAAAAATGCCTCCAAAAACATATTATATTTTTACTCCTTAGGGCATACATGTCCAACAATCTTCCACTTGTACAAAGTTAGTAAATATAACAAATCTTACATCCCCATAACTTCCTCATGCCTCTCGAAGGCTCTTCCTATAAGTGTCTTCATGAATGGATCAGTAAAATTGCCCTCTGACCCAATTTTGCACACAACGACATGCCTGCCTTCTACAAAGTCCTTTATCAAATGATACTTCCAATCAATGTGCTTACTTTTCTTATGAAATATTGGCTCCTTAGCATTAGCTACTGCTACACTGTTATCATAGTATTGTGACACTACCTTATCCATACCAAGAACTACCTCAAGATCCCCAAGGAACTTACAGAGCTACACTGCTTCTTTTGAAGTATCAGTACCTGCCACATACTCACCCTCCATCGTTGAATCCAAAGTGCAATCTTGCTTCACACTTATCTAATTGATGGCACCGTCGCTTAGAGTAAACACAAACCTGAAGTCGATCTCCTTGAATCCAAACAGGATTGGAAATCTAAGTCAGTGTATCCTAAAAGAGTTAAGTCCTCACCCAAATACATAAATCTACCCTCGAGATCTTCTTAGGTGCTTGAAAATATGCTTGACTATAACCCAATGGTTCAAGACCTTCTCAGAAGCGCCGCTTGTAGCTTTGTTTGTAATGACCAAGAAAATCCTAAAATTTAATAGCATAATTTACCTATTTAAATCGAAAAAATTTTCCTGAAAACATTATGTATGAAATGCATGATTGAAGAATTTTTGGAATTAACATATAACTGTTCCAAAAATTGTATAAAAGATTCTATAGTTAATTAATTAACTATTATAATTTAATAAATAGATTTATAAATTCCACCGCAACTGAGGCGGAAAAAAAATCCTATCTGTTAAGAACCTGAGAAATTTAATTATAAAAATTTTCAGGTGCAATACTAAGTTAGTAGTTTGTCAAGAGACACTCTAACACGAATTAGATCCTTAATTGCCAAATAAGTCAAAAATGGAGCTACGTGAGTAGCCATATTGACAGAAATTGTAATGCAAGCTTGGATAGTGACACTATTAAAAACTAGGTCATTACTGAGTCTAGATACTGAAAAAATCAATTTTACATTTTGATTTAAGTCTAAAATAAATTTCTAGACTTAATGTAGTCAAAAAGCAATATGCGATTAATCTTTGATCGATCTTGATTCATACTTGATTAGTGTGTCACAGTATTTGAAAAAAAATATAGAAGAGGATTAGTCAAGTAATAAAATTTCTTGTCAACTATGTTTATTTTACTGGCAACATAAAATTTACTTGCTTAATGGAAACTTGCAAAAAAAAAAAAGTCTAAGGTACCCATGATTTAACTACACATAATGATGGCTGTCCTTTGCACTTGATTAAGGCCAACCTAACACTCCATCCACCACTAACAAAGGCGCCACATCTAAGGGAGAGGCTATTTTTTTCTTTATTGCCCACTCGTGAAGCCAAGTCTATAAATAAAGAGCTTTATTTGTCACTTTTCTCTTCTTTCTTACCACCCTTACTCGTGCATTCCAAGAAATAAAAGTTCTTCCCATTGTTTTCTTTTCTTTTCACCACTTCGACCAAAGCCTCCAAGTGAAGGAAAAAGCCAAGAACAAAAAAAAAAAAAAAGAAATTCCACTACTTTTGTTCTTCCACCGAGTGAGCTTAAAGTTTCAAAGAAAAAGATTTTTTCTCTCCACTGGTTTCCAAGCCTTTCCACTGATTCACCAAGCCAATATATGTATATACACACACACACACACACACACATCTAGCCAAATTCCAAACCAATCTCCACCACTTGCAAATCACAAAATTAAGAGTCCATAAAGAAAAAGGAGAAGAAAAAGGAGGTAGTGAAGGGCATTGTCCAAGGTAATATCTACACCATTTCTTTCCTTTTTATTTTCCCTAGCAAAGAAAAGAAATAGATTGCTTAGATAGCATTTATGTGATAGCCAAGACAAGTTAGATTTTTACATGAAAAAGTTTTAATCTAGTGTTGGAACAAGAAGAGAAGAGAAGAAGTGGAGTTTGAAGCTCTAAGAACGCCTCACAAAAGTAGTCTCCAAAGGTAAGCAACTCTAAATTTTTTATAAAATTTTAAGTTAAAGGTTATAAAGTCATGAGGGATTTGATAATTGAGTGAGGAAATATGTTGTAATAATTATTTATGTGTGATTAGTATGGTTAGTGCTTGTATGTGATCTAAAAAGTTAGTATTGCATGTTAGAATTATGTTTTGTGCAAGTTATAGTTTGTGGAAAAAATTTCCACAAACTTTAAACGTGTAAACGGAGGCATTAGAATCAATTTTTAAAACTTTACCAAACACGGGACTTTTAGTTTTTGTCGTTTAATTCAAAATCCTATGACTTCAAAAAAACACAATTTTGACTCTAAATAGGTTTACCAAACAATTATTATGGACTGCCTAAAACAGTCCTAAAAACTACCAAAAAGTATCACGCCCCTGGGGTATGGGAGGTGACGTGGTAGATTAATTAAGTTAATAAAGTGAGAATTTAGTTAAAAACAGGGTTTTAGAATTAAATTTATAAATAAAAATGTGATAATTTTAAAATCGTTTATTTAAAACAAGCAGTTATAATATTCGAACAATAAAATAATAAAATAAATAATAAGGAAACAGTAAAAACAATCAAAATATAAGGTGAGGCAAAAATGGGTCCCACTGGCCCACATCTTCTGTACACACATAGTATTGACAACATCACAATACAACCACAATCCAGAATGAAAGAAAAGTTAGGATCTTACATGCCTTGAATTTCTATGATACAACCTACTCAAAATCTTCTATTGGTTGTAGGTCCGGTTAGCGGACTCTTCTCTGATCCTAAACTGATATCCACCTATGGGGAAAGATTTTAAAACATGTAAAATGTGAGCGAAGGGCTCAATAGGACAATATCTTTAAAAATTAACAGATAAATAGTTTAATAGAACAGTTCTTAATAAATAAAAATAAAATTAAATAAGTACTTCCGTTTATCAAAAGTATATTGGAAACAGCTCATCAAGAGTACCTTTTTATTATTTCAAGCAAACCATGATATTCACCACCGAAGTGGCCCAGCTAGTTTTCGAGACCTGCCCCCAAGGTCGTTCACTACACGACCCGATCTTTGATATGGCAACATGCCCGTATATCTTTTTATAATTAAAATTTCTATTTATCAAATGTAATCATTAACATTTATTATGACGTTTATTATGAAAACATCTCAATCTACTGTTTATGAAAATAGTTACAGAAAATCCTTTTTTAACCAATCATTGAAAAATATTTTATTAAAAATAACTTTGAGGCCAAAACATTTAAAATTGGCTACCAAAGAAGGGGTTGAAGTCCTACCTCAATACTCGTGCCAGTATCCCACACCATAATCCTGGTCCGCTATACGTTAGCTCCACGGATCCACACATAACCTTAAATGAAAACTAGATCTATTAGTATCTAATCCATGATATCCTAGGTTTTCAAATCATCTCATGGTGTCCTAGTGTGCCACTTAGGTTTATAAAATCATTTTATAAAGTTGGAATTTAAATCAGGGTTTAAAATAGTGAAAACGGGTGAAAATCACAAAAATTGCACCATGCCCGTTCGGCCTGCCGGTCGCCCTAGTTCGGCTGGCCGAACTACACAGTTTGGCCTGCCAGAAATCCAAGTCCGGTCGACCGAACATTTTCAGGTTCGGCGTGCCGGTCGGATGAATCCAGCCTGCCGAACGCATGAATCCGGCCTGCTGAACTCAAACTTCGGCCTATCGATCTAGAAAATTTCAAAAATTTCCACACAAGGGTCTCGGCTTTTCCGAGCCAAAATCTTCAAATCTAACATGTTTTCTCAATTCTTAGGCATGGATAATGATCATGAACAATAGAAAAACATAGTAACTTACTTTTTGATGGATTAAAACAAGTTTTAAACAAAATTTTTGAAAAAACCCAAAAATTAGAAAAATTTGAGAAAAATGAAAAATGTTGATTTAAATCCATTTTTTATGAAACAAAGTTTATATTCTAGCTAATCTAAGTTCATCTAACCTAGATTGAAGGTTCGCTAAGCTTAGAAAAGCTTAGATTTCAAAATGCAAGAAAAATTGAAAAATTAAAAAAGTTTACAAATTTTGAAAACTAACCTTGGATTAAGCTTTGATTCGAGTTTGTAGTTGCTCAATCGCGTTCCCGAGCCTTCAATCCACAATCCCGAAGCTTGAAATCAAATTTTGATTCAAAGATTTTGAGAGAGAATGAGAGAGAGAGAGAGACAATCTGAGAGAGAGAGGGGAGAGAGAGATGAGCGAGAGAGAGTGAGGAAGAGTGAGAGAGAGAGAGTGAGATTTATAAAGAGAAGGGAAGCAGTTTTTAATACGATGTCCCACACGTGGTTTTCCAAAGTGGGACGTGTTGGTCATTTCACAAATTGTTTTGTTTCAAAATTTAAAATAACAATTAAAAATAATTAAGAGTAATTAAAAATTATTAAAATAATAAAAAATATCATAAATTTAAAATTTTCACATAATGATCAAATTAAGTTTAAAATAATCATTATGACACACTAATCTACCATTCTACATATTAATAACATTTAATTAATTTCGGGGTGCTACAACTCTCCACCCCTAAAAGAAATTTCGTCCTCGAAATTTACAAATTGATTCAAAAACAAAACAAATGTAGATACAACTCCCGCATACTCGACTCTAATTCCCAAGTGGCTTCATCAACCCTGTGATGCTGTCACACAGCCTTAACTAATGAGATCTCATGACGACACAAACTAATCACTTTACAATCAATAATTTGGATCGGCAATTCTTCATATGTCGTGTCTTCCTGAATCTATATGTCATAGAACGAAACAATCTTATCTTGCTCAGGTGGACACTTCCGAAGCATTGACACATGAAATACGTCATGAACATGCAAAAGTTTTGGGGGAAGGTTGAGTCGATAAGCAACCACACCAACACGTTGAATGATCTCGAACGGTCCAATATATCTCGGCGCGAGTTTTTGTTTCACTCTGAATCGTGAAATGCCTTTACGGGGTGATACCTTCAGCAGTACAAAGTCTCCAACCTTGAATTCCAAAGGTCGATGTCTTCTATCCGCGTAACTCTTTTGTAGACTCTGAGCTATTTTCAGTCTATCCCGAATCATGACAATCTTCTCGTTGCTATCACGAATTTCATCCAGCCCAAGAATAACCCTGTCTTCTAGTTTAGCCCAACACACTGGCGATCAACACGGTCGTCCATATAATGCTTCAAACGGTGCCATACGAATACTCGATTGATAGCTGTTGTTGCATGCGAACTCCACCAGATGCAAATACTTCTTCTAGTTCCCGCCGAAGTCTAACTATTAGTGATGTGCCCTAGGCCAATTATGTAATGACCACATATTGACTTCATTACATTTGCATTTTATTAATAAAGAGGCATTTTCATTATTATTATTATTTTTTAATGAATAGTTAATTCTCCTAAGGTCATCAAGTATGTGACTTGATAGTAAAACTCTTAGGTGAAAATTGAATTATATTCTCAATTATCCCTAGTCGATCATTATTATTGGGATAATAATGAATGAAGACTAGTATGAAGTTTGATTGATGATTATGTTTTACTAATCATGTGTATGAGATACTAAGTCAACTCATAGATACATATTTGAGAAATGATGTATTGGATCGACTCGCTATGAGAATACTACATGGGTAATTGTCATAAGTGATTCTCATCACAATGGTATTATCCTAGTCCTCTGACCTGAAATCATCATGGTTTCCTACATGACAAGTTCTATATTTTGACACAATCTAATATTATCTTTAACAGGATGATGGAATAGATTGTTGTTGGTTATAGAGTGAATCATGTAAGGAATGTGAGTGGTTAAGAAGGAATTTGTCCCTCATTTATCATGAGAAAGATATCTAAGGGCCCCTCGATAAGTTAGACTGAAGTAAAATGTATGGCCATACTAAAATGAATTGATAAGGGTTATCAATATCAGTCTACTTAAGATCGAGAAATAATATGATTAAATAGTATAAGGATGACATAAACCATGCCTTATGTTTAATCAAGGTATCTAGTGACAAAAAGGACTTTAATACTTATTGTGGATTAGGTTAT
>CAMOHE010054330.1:0-162273 GCA_946598075.1 Artocarpus hirsutus | reverse complement strand
ACACATCTAGAATCTCTAATTCATTGGGCAAACAAAGCATAGAGAAACGTAAATGATTTGAGAAGAATTTCTTTCAACAATCTATTAAAACTTCAAAACATAGTCTACGTCAATCTACATCATACCCTCCAGCTCTGAAAGTTTAGCTAGAAATCAAAAATCTCATATCTATATCCAAAATATACCACGAATCATATACATTGTTAAAGCTCAATTCAAGCAAAAAAGCAAGTTCAAAAGCTAAACAGAGAAAAAAAAAAAAAAAGAAGAACTAGCTAATGTAGGAAAGCTCCAAGCCTTCAATCCTTTTTGTCTTCAAGAAAGCTCCCAAAACCTTGAATTTTCTTTTTTTGGTGTTTATATATTGAGTCTCCAAAATACCTGTTTCAAAATATTGCAAGTTATTATTTATACTCTACTTATTTCAGCTACAAAATTTCAATTCCATGTTTCTGAGTGATGCCGTGGATCGTATTTCCTGCTGCAGCATTACAATGCAGAAACCCTAGGTACAAGCTAGGCGCTGCAGCAGGCAGAATTGACACTATAGTGCTAGTTTTCTCTTAGCAGGGGCATTGAAGCTTAGAAAATTGGTGCTACAGCCTGTAATTTTGGCTGGCTCTGCTTTTGGCACTACAACGCCTATAACTGTTCAAAGGCTTCCTTCTTCTTTCTCAAAGTTCCTCTTTTTCTTCTTTTTGCTCCCTCTTGCATTGGACTTACAAAACAAAATGAAACACAATAAAACATTAGCAAAATGCTTAAAAAACCAACAAAATACCTATGGAGATAAATTGATGAAATCAATTTTCTAGACTTTAATGAAAGTAACGGAGATGTGGTTATGGTGCATAATGTATAAAAAAAAAATTTCTTCAAAACTTTTGTAAAAACATGTTGTAGATTATGTTCATCAAATGCTGGATAAGTATGTGTAATTTTATTTACCCAAATGAAGAAAGGAAATCAAAATTCTTCTAATTGGAAGGACATTCTCAAAGTAAAAGCACCATCTTTATCACCTAGTTCTCAGCACCAGATGGACGAACTAGTAGGCATTAAAGGAATTACAGGTTTCTAAAAGATTATTCAGTCACTTTTCTCACCCACTAATCTCAACACATGAGCAAAGCAGTTCTTGGAATAAAGAATACTTCTTCTTCTCTATTTCTCTATCTACACACCTACTACTAGACATTGGCAAAATGCTTGTAGTCTAACTTAAGACTTTTATTTGCACATAAAATGAATACCAAAGGCCTTTATTTATAAAAAATGAGAGACCCAATTAATTCTATAAGCTTCTTTTATTTTAATTTTAAACATCAAATATTTAATTAAAATACAAGACCCAAGTTTTTTTTCCTGATATAGCATGTGGCGCCACACATAGAGAGATTCTCTATGCAGGTGGCGCCTCTAAGTTAAGCAAGGAAAAAAACTGCTAGTTACCTAATCTCTTTTGTTTTTAAATTTAACTTTCCATGTATGAATTAAATCACATTTATCACAAAATAGAAATTCTAAATATGAAAATTTAGCAAACAAGCTTTAGGCTTCACATGGAACTTTTTTCTCTTGCCATGTACGCCAACCACAACGAGACTCACCCATGGTGTATCTGTCAAAATTAATTAATTAATTATTATATAATCTTATTATTGGATATTTCTAAATTAATTCATAATCAACTTATTATAAGTGATATTTAATTTAGAATTCCATTGCATATAAATTGATCCTCCATAAATAATTCATAATTAAAATTAGGCAAAATCCGTTAACCACTCTAATTTCTTCTTTATCCTTAAGTGCCATTGATTCTCTAATGACTAATACATTTGTGAACTTAATCACGAATTGAGCGCTCATATTGTTTAAGACCCGAATCAATGTTTAAGAGAATTATTTATCTGTTTCTTATCAGAGAAGGAATAGATTCCATCTTGTAATATTAATATTCCCAACTACTTACTTTACTATGCCACCAAAATACAAGGATAGGATTAAGATTCTCAAATCTGTATCGAGTAAATAAAAAAAGATAATTCCATAACTAAGAGTCTGCTAATAATTCAAGATTACTATTATCTTATATATGACTATCGTTCGATATAATTAAACACATCGTGTTAGGTTCGATTATATATGACTATCGCATTTAAAATCATGGTCCCTAGGTATGATTATTTTTAAAAAAATCTCTGTATATAGTTAAACACATATAGGATTTAGATTTACGTATTATCAAGTTTAAGCAATACTTAATTCACTGTCCAATTTTGAAAAATCTCAATTTGAAACTAATTTTTAATTTTTCATAATCTATTCCAATCCAATCTAGTAAATTGGATTGGACTAAATAGATTTTTGGAATGCCCCTATTTGAAATGGTGCATGCAAGGTAATTTTGCCAAAATAGTGGACAAATTTGTAATTTAGAGGAAGCCGCCAAAATTTGGGGTGGGGGGAGAAATGAATAGTAAAACCGGCGAAGAGGAAAATCCCGAAGGAACCGCCTTATAAATCTAATCTGCTGTCTTTACACAGGACAACACTTTTGCAGTTTAAGTCTGGCAGATACTGTGCACACCTGCATCAATGCCCATGGAAAACAACGACGCTCTCACCGTCCTCTCTGAAATCGAAGGCGGCGGAGAGGCCGCAGACCTCTCCTTAGGCGGCGGGAGCGCGGACGAGGCGGCGGTCGCCAGCGGCGGGGGTAAAGCGCATAGAGACAGAGTGAAAGGGCCTTGGTCGCCGGAGGAAGACGCCGTTCTTAGCCGGCTGGTGAGCAAGTTCGGGGCGCGGAATTGGAGCTTGATCGCCCGCGGAATCGCTGGTCGATCTGGAAAGTCTTGCCGACTCCGATGGTGTAATCAGCTTGATCCCACGGTCAAACGCAAGCCTTTTTCTGGTAGTTCTTTTTTTTTCTTCTTTGTTTATCTGAATTAGTTCTTTTCGTTGTTCTCGCTTTCGGTTTGTTCTTGAACGATTTGTTTACTTACCATTTTTTTTTGTCATTTTCGTTCAAAATTTAAGGTTTGCCTTTCTGATACAAATTTTTCTGAGTTTGTGATTATTCTGGCATTACATTTTAGAGATGATTTTCCTATATTTACGTTTCTTTCTTTATTTTTTTTAAGGAATAGTTAAGTTCGTTTTCGCATACTATATTTGGATCATATGATTTGATCAATTCTTAATTCTCTGTGCAACATTTTTTTTTTAGTTTTTTGCTTTTGATGATTCTGTGCAATAGAATCATTCATGGTTGAGGTAAAATATGAGACGTTTGACTCTAGTTCCGCCGCATAACAGTGAAGGAAAAGATAATATTGGCAATGTCTGCCAAAGTATTGAAATGATTTTGACGCATTACATGACTTGCGTCGTACAACTCACTGGTACTCGTTATTTTTTTCGGCTTTATAATCTAAGAGTTTATATTGTAGGTTCCATATGCAAAATCTCAAAAACAGGAACTTAAGCTGAGGTGAAGAGCAGGGGTGTCCAGAAATTTAGGCATTTGAGCCGCCATACAGATTGTACATCTAACAATTTAGATGTTGCAAATTTTGTGGAATGTCTATTGGGAACAAAATGGCTAATTGTTAACTCATCTAGGTTCTTGTTCATCTTTTTGTATTCTTTCATACTTCTGCTAATACCATTGACGTTATGAATTTTACTTCAACTGTTTAAAAATAACTTTTTGAAGCCAACACTCCTGATAGAGAATTTTTGCTTACCTTTTACTGAGCTCCTCGTGCAAGCTTCCAATTTTTATGTAATTGAATGTTTTTCCTGTAGTGAACTGACATGATGGACCAAAATTTGCCATCAATACCTGTTTTAATTTTATTTTTTATGCCTGTAAACATGTCAGTTTCTGAGTATTGGGATATAGAGTTCTCGCTAATTTTTTCTTAGTTTAGCTGTGAGTTTTCCGATTTTGTCAACAGTCATTGCAAGTAACTTTTACCTGAATTTGGTAATGTAAAAAAGGTGGCAATGAGAGTAAGTAGAAATAAAAAATTCCATTGCTTTTGGAATGTGAAGGCAAAAGTAAGAGACTGGTTTTTAGTTAATAATGTAACCATTAATGTCAACAAGTGATTTATCACGAAATTGTTATGCACAGTATTGTCGTAGAATTACAAATATAGACTGGTTAAATTCTGTCAAACAATTTAAATATAGTTTAGTTCCATGGATTCTTTTATTCAGGCTTAAGTGTAAGGATTGTCATTAAAGACTTCATATTTTTCATTTATGTTACTCTGTATGATGCAATGGTTTGGATGGTTTGTCAGCGTGTTAACGCTTTGCAGACAAGCTGTGAAATTAGCAAAACACCAATAGTTCCTATGCACTCTTCTATGATATTTTCAAGCCTAATACCACTACATTTCTTTCAGATGAGGAGGACCAGATCATAGTTGCAGCCCATGCAATTCACGGAAACAAATGGGCAGCAATTGCTAGGCTTCTACCGGGGAGAACTGACAACGCTATTAAGAACCACTGGAATTCCACCCTGAGGCGTCGGTGTGTAGAGCTTGAAAAGGTCAAGTTAGAACCTGGCAATGTTGTGGAAGATGTAAGCTCTGACAAAACCAAAGCATCATCTGAAGAAACCATGTCATGTGGTGATGTCAATTCATTTAAGTCATTGGAAGGAAGAGATCTCTTTACTCTGGAGCATATGGTTGATCAGAATGAATTGAGGCTGCCAACAGAAAGTCATTTTATTCAAGAAGTACAAGAGCCACCTGCGGTTTTTCGACCAGTAGCACGTGTTAGTGCTTTTAATGTTTATAACCCCTTGGATGGCCAAGAGCCTTTTTCATCACTTCGAAGGCCAGTCCCGATTCAAGGACCTCTAGTTCAAGCGTCAAAACCTGATACTGAAATTTTCAAATTGCTTGAAACAACTGAATGCAGTGGGAGGTCTGTGCCTCATCGATGTGGCTATGGTTGCTGTGGGATACAAAACAGTAAAAATGCTCGAAACTCTTTGTTAGGGCCAGAATTTGTTGATTTTTCTGATCCTCCAGCATTCCCAAGTTTTGAACTGGCTGCAATTGCCACTGACATAAGCAACCTTGCTTGGCTTAAAAGTGGGTTGGAGAATAGCAGTGTTACAGCTATGGGCGACGCAGCTGTTAGAATTATATGCCATGGATCTCAAGTGCAAATGGGGCGTTTTGAGGAGAGTAGAACAGGTTATCATTTGCTTTTTGAAGAGAGAAGGGGGAACTTGATGGGGATTAAAACCAATGTGCTATCAACCTAGGATTGCTACATTATGCTTCGCTGCTAGCTAAAATTCGGGAATCAGGGATTTGTGAATTACTATATCTCAGTACTGGTGAGAACTATAAAATTTGAAAGATGCAAGAGGATCTAGAATGTTTGAGGTCTCGAGATATTATAATTGGGGCCAGAGTTTTTGCAGATATTTTTTTTCCCAGGCCCGGAATTGTCATTGTGGCTAAGAGTCCGTAGAAAAGGAAAATATAGGACTAGCCTTTGTTTTCAATCATTGTAGTCTAAATAGCTGACTCAAAATGGTTTCCCAATTTCTAAGTTTTATTCTAAGACTGGAAGCTTATGGCTTAGTTGTGATATGTTGACTAGAACTGGCTGTTTAGTGAAAATCCGTTCTTGGAAAGGGAGAGCGGCAGTAATTCTCACTTGCCTTCACTATTATAGTCTTGTACTTAGGTCGCTCAGGAGAACTTGCGGCGCCTCTGTTGACCTGAATAAAGTTTTGTTTCCTTCAAGCTACAATTAGCTTTGTGATGTTATAGTTATGCTATTAGAAACTAATTTTCAGCAAAAAGAAGATGAGCTATAGGTGAAAAACTTGAGTTTGGAGTTTGGACAGCCACCCTAGTGGCTCATTTCTTTCCACCGTATAGTGGAGCAGGACTTGTCTTGTTTCAATTCATTTTCTTATATCTCTGAGGAACAATTCCAGTTCTTCCTCACAATATTTCCAATACTGTTTAACCAACTTAGCCTCCAAACTGATTTCAAGAGGATTTTTTCTTCAGGAAGTGAAGTTGGTCAAGTGTCAATCATGTTTTAGTCAAGGGATTGAGTTTTGGGTCAACATTTCGAAGGGGGTAAAATCAGATTTTTGACCACTTTCAATTCGTTTTATTATTATTATTATGATTATTATTATTATTATTATTATTATAAAGGCAGATAGAAATTGATACAAATGTGTTGAACATGTTCAAAGGCGTGTTTTGGTGGAGTGAGGTGATCGGGTCTAAAATTATAAGTTTGATATAACCTCAAGTATAAGGTTGTTCAAGTAATAATACTCGATGAATCTGAAATCAATCCAACAGGTAAAAAGTATTACAAATGTTTAATATATCAGTTATATTATTCATAGCTAAAAATTTTGAGGATTAACGTTAATTATTTACAATATTTACACTCTTTTTACTTTTTCCATTTCAGATTTTTTTTTTAATTTTTGGAATTCAATAATAAGAAATGTGATTTAAATTCAAATGGTAAATTAAATTTTAATAAATGCAATTAAGTAGAAGATGAAACTTTAATAATAAGTACAATTTAACTTAAAAGAAACAAGTGCTGAGGATTACAGGTTTTATTCTAACAATTAACTTAAATATGTTTCAGTTTTTCTAAGATTATTTATTAAATGGTTAAAGCATGCAATATGCTATCTTTTATCTACAATAAATCAAGAGTTGCCAAGCATTTAATGTACCAATTCAAGTCTATAATGCATCAAAAACTCATTTTTAGCAAATAAGCATGATTTTAAAATTAACTAAAATTACTAACAAAATTGTAGTTAAGCATTTACTATGCTATTTTCTGCCTATGAATAATCAAAGTGTTCTTAAGCATTAACCATGGCAGCATATGTCTATGATAAATCAAAACTTAATTTTACAAGAATTATAGCTAAGTAAATATGAAAATCACAAGTTTTTTTTTTAAATCATTTTGACATTCTAACTGTTTTGTTAAGCATAACTAAAAATATTTAACTTAATTTTGTCAGAGTTTCCCCTCTCTCTTTAGCTAAAAAGGAAATTAGAAAGACATTATGAAAATAAAAAAAATAAAAAAATGCATAATTTTATTAAGCATAACTATTTTGCAACATAATATAAGAACTAAAACTTAAAGCATAAATTTTAGAAGACTTACAAAGACTAGAAAAGAAAGACTCTAAGAATTTGGTGAGGGGTGATTGGATGAAGGAATATCAAAGGGTATTTATAGGAGGGGGAAAAAGCTAAATTACAACACATTTGAGATTATTTATTTTTTATTTTTTATTTGACATATGTTGCTAAATGACTTAGATTGCATTTCTTTTTTTATAATGTTGGCCACCCATGTGATCAGCCCTTTAATGAGCATTTTTTAATGATTTTCTTTTTTTTTTCTTTTCCTTTCTATGTGAATTAGCATTTTTTAGAATGCATATCTTCTTATGAAATCCTGTGTGACGTGAGGCTCAGGTAGTGTACGTCTGGAGGTTAACACGTGTCAATACAATTTAGAAAATGATTTTCTTTTTGATTTCTTATGCATTTGTGTCCATTTTTATCCGTTTTGGTGCCGTTTTACTTCTTTTATCTCTAGAATTCAAATCGAAAATAAACAAACAAACTAATATTAATTATTTCACAAACAAAATATTTACAATAATTTTAAAAGTATTTATTTTACATACAAAGTACACTACAAATAAATAAAAACTCTTAAAATTAACAAATCTTAATAATTTTACACAAATATATTATCCAGGACTCGAGAATATTTTTATAAATTACTATAAATACTATAATACATATTTACAAACAAAAAACTTATTTACTAGCATTTTAAGACTCAACATAAAATCACTCAATATTATTTTTACGTTTTTAAATATTTTCAAACTAATTAATTACTAAACAGACAAAAATGATTCTAAAAATTATTTAAAATATTATTAAACATAAAAGCATACTAAAAACATATTTTTAAACATATTTTCACACAAACACTCTAAAATACTAATTAACACACAAATACTATAATTAAGGAATTTAACAAAAAATATGAATGCAAAATGATTAATTTTAACCTTTAGAAATGTACATTTTCACAGTCCATCACACCCCTAACCAGCTTATTGCTAGTCTCTAGCAATTAAAGTGATAAAAACATTAACACAAACCAAATGATTGATTTTTTCAAAAGCTTATGACTCCTTGTAGAATGTCCTCGAGAGTTGTTTCCAAATCATGGTTTACAATAAAATGCTGATATTATTCAAGTTTATGCTTCATTTCAAAAGTATGTCTCATATTTAAGATGGATTTTCCCGTGTGTGTGCTATTCTATCACTAATTATTACATACAAACCAAACAAATTTACATTAATACAAACTAATTTATTTTAACAAAATTTTACAAGTTTGTTTTTCATTCCTTTCTCCACTAATGTAAAATAACAATAAATTAAGGACCATTAGAACTTTATGAGGCTTGTAATGTAAGGCTAGGGTAAAATGGTAGCATGAAGGATAAAAAGCTTAATTCATCTATAAGACACTTACATTATTCTCGGATATTTGAAATATAAAAATTAATTCACAAATAACAAACCCGAATATGAAGTAAACCTTCACTTATCATCCACTTTTTATTCATATATATATATATATAATTGATTTTTTTTGTTTGATTTTTAATAATTTTTTTTTCTTGTCTTTTTTCTTTTGATTTTTTTTAAATTTACAGACTTACAAAATAAACAAACATCCTTTCATAACCTTTCCTATTCGCCCATAACATTAGCTTAACCCATAATACATACAAACCGAACATATGCTTTATGAGTGAAAGGTAAAAAGAACGGAAATGAAAGTATTAAAAAGGCTAGACCAAAAATTTGTGGGTGGCAGAAAATGGAACATTAGGCACATTGGGCTAGGGATATAAAATATATATAGGTCAGCTTGAAAAGACTCAAACAATTCATAAATGGCATAAATTATGTTCTTAACTTAATATTATCTATGATTTCGCCTCGAGAGGGATTCAAACAAATTATAAGAGTTTATAAAAATAAATTAGATTATATTAACATAAGCAGTCTCTAAATTAGCATAACAAATCAAAGTTTAAGATTAAGTGCTCAAATTTTAGGAAAAATCAATGAAAATATGAGGCATATATAATAAATTAACATAAGCTTAAACAATATTTGAATTTTATAACAAGCCATGATATAACTATGTTTCTTCATTGGACAGGAGGCACATTAAAAACAAAAACAAAGAAAACAAATGTTTCCAAAACATTTTTTTAAGTTTTTCAAATTTTGTGATTTTTTTCATTTTTTAAAATTTTTCAATTTTTGGTTTTTTTTATCATATGCACATGAAACAAAGTCAACATAATGAAAATATCTATGCAAGAACACTAAACACAACATAACTTAGCTATCCTAAACATCTATGCAAGAACACAACATAGAGAACATAAGCATCAATGAAAATATATGAAAGATTACATTCTCGGACTAAAACGAGTTGCGTTTCAAGACTAACTGTAGACGGTGGTTCTACAATCAAATTGCTAAAATTCAGAATCAAGTAATCAAAAACTTGGGCCCTCAAATCATTGTTGAATCGACCTGTTCACTCAGATACATATGCAACATTAGGATAAAATGAACAAAATGACAGAAATAAATGAACACATGAGATTTATAGTGGTTCACTCTGTTAATGAAGAGCTACGTCCACTGTGATTCACTATTGAGTTTTCTAAGTACAGATCACAAGATTAAGAAGATGAGAAAAGATGAGAATGTAAATTGGCAGAATTTTGGTATTTCTTTTGTACTCTCTCTCTCCCCCTGTTCCAAAGCTACGTTTCCCCTATATATAGAGTATGAGATAGAATCGTAGCCATTAACCGTCAGGTGGAGTGGAATAATGGTTCGCAAGTAACTGTGATACTGGGACACTTGTCGGTTGATGATTTGCTGCAGAAACTATTTCTTCCTCATATTCTGGTTCTGTACTTTACATGTGTTAACTGTTAGGATGTGCTATTCGTCGAACCAATACGAACGATTCAGACAAACGATACCCTGAAAGAAGTTAATTTTGGGACTGAAAGCAATCGGTTTAAGGAACCAATTCTAATGAACAAATCAAATAATCGATTAGATCGAGCTGACCTGTTCGACTCGCTTGATCAACAATGTTGGGCTGCCAGGGCCCATGGTCAATTTGGGCCTGTCCGAATTATACCCCAACAGTTAGCCTCCCACTCCTTAGTCTCATGTTATAGACTACAGGAGTGAAGATCTGATTTTGAAATCGACTGCACGTGACTTAGATGTCTCTTCACTTGTGCCAGAATCATGACTTTCCCTTGAGAAATCGCGATAATTAATTTACTGTAACACGTGTCCGCATGCCGTTGGTGATTCATTAATAATCACAGCAATGCTGACGTACGTGTCTGATTCAAAAAGACATCGCCTCGGTTTGAGCAGGGAGCCGAACAGACGCATAACCCTAGCCTTCGGATCAGATTGATCTAAAGCGATCCTAACCGTCAAAGTGGTGCCCTAGAAGGTACATAATGCATCTCTATCCTTTTCCCTCAATCCGTTTCTCTCTTTTGGACTTCCAGGGTGATTTTTCTCCTATTTTTCCTCAGTTCCTTCAAATTCTTCAAGCAAGATTTTCTCCTTTTTTATCTTTTCTTGCAATTTTCCTTCCATAATCTTGTTCTTCTCCCAATTTTGAGCATTTTGATGCTAAACACACTATATTTTCCAAGAAAATCAGCGACTGCTAGGGCTGTCTGGCTGTATCGACTATAAGGTATTCAAGAACTGTTTGAAACCCTTAAGTTTTAGGGTCTTGTGTCCTTTTTGATCTTAGAAACCATAGATTTCTCTGAGCAATTGTGTTTCATAGAAATGTCGAAGTCAGTGGCCATTGACTCGAGCTCCAGCGATGGAGATAATCCTTGGTCGAGTAACGACGAAAGGGAGGTGGATGAAATGATTCGTCAGTAAAACTTGATCGAATCGAGCATAAGGACGGCTGAGGCTGAGATCGATGAAGACGCATCAAGCTGGGGGACAGAAAGGAACCAACCAACTGGACCCTCAAGGAGAATCGACGATGTCGATCCAATCGAAAGAAAGAAGTATGTCTCCCTAACCAAAGGGGTGTCATTTTTTATGAAGAACCCAGAGTCTGTCTTGATAGAGTTAGACCTCCAAACGATAAGGGCGGAGTACGAGGTCCCACCTGCTGTAGAGATTCGACTCCCTTACCCTGGCGAACGGGCTGACACTCAAAATGACAACTGGTTTTGCGTGTACAGTAAATGGTTCAAGCTCGGCCTCCGATTGCCAATCCCTGAATTCATGTTAGAGACCATCGGTCATTTTGATATTTCTATGACGTAGCTTATGCCGAACGGAGTTCGGCTTCTGATAGCATTAATCGTTTTAATCGAAGAGGCTAAAATAGACTTCGACATATATGACTTTCTTCGATGTTACTACCTAAAGCCAAATAGTAAAACCCAGGTCAATTTTACTTTGTTTACTGACAGTCGAAGCAACTTATAGCTGAATTTGCTAACGCAGATAGACGTTGGGAAGAATGATACTTCTACATGTCAATCAACCGCAACTCTTTCGAGCTTACTACCTGAATCCCTTTTCCATTTGCTTTCGGTCATATTGGTGAGTTTCAATCCTTAAGACTGTTTCAAACAGTAATTCCAACTGATCTCAAGTATATTTCCTTTTTGCAGATTACAAGCTAAACCACCCGGCTCCAATTGGCGAGAGGTTCAAATTGAAATTTTAAGCACTACTTGCATTAAAGGATCGGACTTGGGCTAAAATATCAAAACCTGATCAACTTGGGAAGTCGTCGATTTGGAAGAATTTCAAGAACATCCCTTCAGGTATTCCTATTCGACTTCCAAAACGAGTCAATTAGGTCTTCGTATGCCGCGGTGCACTTCACCGGCTATATAGTCCGTCCAAATTTATTACCCCACTATCTGACGAAGACGTTCATCTCGTAGAAGCCGCTTTATCAGCCGTGAAGGTAACGTTGCCTCCCTTGGATGAGATGAGGAAGAAAAAGTTAGCAGATAAGAAATCGAAGAAAAAAACGAGCCGAAGCTGGCGAGTTGTCAGCACCAAAGGAGACGAAACTGTCGGTCGGATAGCCTGAACTGCCTCCTCCTCCACCGTTTGATATTCAGCCTCCTTCGTTGAAGAAAATGAAAGGAATGGAGCCCCCTGTTTCAACCAAAGATGTCCAAAGGTCGGCATCAGAGAAGACGTTGGATGTCCCAGACGATGTTAGCGTTCTTCAAGACAAGGAGGTTGCGACGAAAGTAGCAGTCAACTTTTATTTCGATAAAGATGAGGAGGTCTTTGGAGGAAGACCTTTTACGTGGCTGTACAACGAGTCGGCTGCTGCGTTGGGACAGGTAAAATCGTAATTTTTATGAGATTCTGTGGGTTCGCTCGAAACGACTAACGTAACAATTTTGTAAATATGCAGGCTCTCATGTTCCACAATCTTTTTGCGAACAAGGCTGTCCACAAACTTAAACTAGAGACGTCGAAGGTAAAAAAGCTTGGGGAAAAGCTCGAAGAGGCAAAGTCACAGATGGAGAACAAACAAAGGGAGCTTAACGACACCGTCAATGCACTAAATAGGGCGAACAGTAAAGTGCTAAACTTGTCGAGTAAAGTTTGGCTTTTGGAGGGGGAAAATGAAGGCCTATAGGAGAAGATATCCTCGAAAGACAAGGATATTGAGGAAATAAAGGAGCAGCTGCTCGAGGTCTACGGTACCTCATCCTTCAAGGCACGGCTTGGAGCCTTGATCAAATTCAAATCGGGCAAACTTAGCGTCGATGCAATTGACAAAGAGAAAAAGGAGCTCTAGGATGTGCTGTCGACGGACGATCAGGTTGTCGAAGTTGAATATGACCATGAAGACGTCACCATCGAGCCCCCTACTCCTGAGTCTGAAGCTGCAGGGATTCCACCTGACGAAGTCGTTGATCTCTCGACCTCGAGACAAACGAGGCTGAAGACGATCAGCCAGCTGAAGTGGTAGGACTTTGAGGGAATTTTAAAATCAAACCATCACTTCTTCTTCTTCTTCTTCTTTTTTTTTGGAATACTTTTATTTTGTCTTAGAGGATCTTTGATTCAACAGCTGGCGATTCCAGAAAATTTAGAACCATACTTTCATAAATTTCATTGTCCTTTCGGATTTATGATTTCTTGTCGTTTGTATTAGGGATCTTGACCTCTAATTGACATAGAATCAATCGAATAATAAACGAAGTCTGTAACAGATTAGACTAAATGAAACGAGTTCAAGATTATAGCTTGATCAATGAGCACATTATTATTAGATTAAAATAGCTGAGTTTGAACCACGAATGAAGTCGTACGTTGTATTCATTGAAATGGTCAAATAGATTAAAAATTGCAACTGAAACAGCTGCTCAACATGACCAAAATCACCATTAATATTGTGACTTGAAGAGGCAAGGTGATTAGATGCGTAGCTTGTCTGCAAATGTTAAATCGACTATACGATCTGAACTGCTTTTCCTTTAAAAGACCATTAGTTTGGATCGACCAGCAAAATTTGGGTCGATGTGACCGAATTAAAAATTGAATCGTGAAAATGACGTTTGGCGAATTTGGATTAATCTGGTCGAGTTTGGTGTTTTCCATGAATATGACGTTTGAAGAATTCGGATCGATCTGGTCAAGTCCGGTGTTTGCCATGAATATGACGTCTAAAGAATTCGGATCGATCTGGTCGAGTCTATAGTTTGGCCATGATAATGGCATTTTGAAAGTTCAGATCGATCTAGTCGAGTCCAAAGTTGGGCCATAATGATGGCATTTTAAGTTCGGATCGATCTGGTCGAGTTTGAAGTTGGGCCATAATGATGGCATTTTGAGTTCGGATCGATCTGGTCTAGTCCAAAGTTGAGCCATAATGATGGCTGACTTCGGATCGATCTGGTCGAGTCTAAAGTTGGGCCATAATGATGGCATTTTGAGTTTGAATCGATCTGGTCGACTCTAAAGTTGCAAAAACTAAGTCCTAATTCCTGAAAATTAAACTAAAAAAATTCATCAATTTATCAGGGAATTAAAATTCAAAATAATAAAGCGACTGCACTCGTTTATAACATATACGAGCTGCCTACGTACCCCTCGTACGGGAATCAAGTCAAACGTAGTTCAATTACATGGCAAAAGCAGAATCAAAACATTACAGATAGTACTTCCTCAAATGATTAACGTTCCAGCTCTTCGTTATGTAGGATCCATCCAGCCTCTCGAGTTTGTAAACTCCTTCCTGAACTACCAACCGTATTCGATAGGGTCCTTCCAAATTAGCTGCCAATTTTCTAGCATTGGCTTCTCTGGTATTCTGGAAGACTTTCTTGAGCACGAGTTCTCCTTTGACAAATCTTCTGGGCTTGACCTTTCTGTTATAATACCTGGCTGTTGCTTGCTGGTAGCATCCAAGGCGATAGAAAGCTCTGTCCCTCTTTTCGTCGACGAAGTCTAGTGATCCTGCATCATCTCATCGTCCTTTTCTTGCTTCAAGAGTTTCTTCTTCATATTTTTGCAATCGTCTTATTCGTCGCTTCAGCTTGTCCATTTCCTTACGGGTATCATGGCGTTGAGAAGCTTAAAATAATTTCCCAATCTTGACAAAACTTCCTAAAGGATGATGAAACGAATTGAGAGCCATTGTCAGTGACTATCTCTCGTGGGACTCTGAATCAGCAAATGATGTTCCTCCAAATAAATCTTTCGACGTCCCGTTCTTTAACGTCCGCAAAGGCTTCGGCTTCGACCCATTTGGAGAAGTAGTCAGTAAGGACGAGCAAACACTTCACTTGTCCGAGAGCCGAAGGAAATGGTCACACAACATCCATTGAGTACTTCATGAACGGGTATGGCGAACTGACTGAAGAAAGCTCTTCTGCTGGTTGATGTATGATGGGGGCATGCCTTTGGCAGCTATCGCATTTTCAGGTGAAGTTTTCACAATCACTCTACATAGTTGGCCAATAGAATCCTTGCCTCTTCACCTTGTTGCACAATGACTTTCCGCCTGAATGATTTCCACAGGATCCTTCATGCACTTCTCTAATCACTTTCTTGATCTCATCTTCTCCGAGACATCGGAGATATGGTCCTGCGAAAGAGCGCCTATATAGCTTTCCATCTATCAGGCAGTATCTTGCAGCACGCACTTTAATCTTTCTCGTAGCTTGTCTATCGTCAGGGAGCCAACCTTCATTAATATACATCTGGATGGGGGTTCTCCAATCGTCCCTCGGATCGACATTGCTAGCTTTCTCAACCGGTGCAATGCTAGGGCTGTCGATTATTTCCAAAGGGATTGTTCTCCTCTCGCTTACTTCGACTGATGATCCTAGGTTAGCCAGTGCATCGGCTCTGAAGTTGTGTTCTCGTGGTACGTGGTTAACCTCGAAATGATCAAATTGAGCTTTCAGCTTGTTAACTAAGCTTAGGTACAATGCATCTTCTCGTCTCGCGCCTCGAACTCTCCATTTACTTGGTTAACGACCAGCGTGGAGTCACTTTCTAGAAGAAGCTTAGTAGCCCCTAATGCAGCAGCAAGCCTTGTTCCAGCTATCAGGGCCTCATATTCAGCTTCATTGTTTGTAGCTTTAAATCCCAATCGAAAGCTCTGTTCGATTTCCTCACCAGTTGGTGACTTCAAAACAATCCCTATTCCTGACCCCTTCTCATTGCTCGATCCGTCGACTTGCATAATCCATGACTCCAATCCTCCCTCTTCGGTCCTGCAAGTTAGTTCAGCTACAAAGTCTGCTAGCTCTTGTGCCTTCAACGCTGTACAGGGCTTATACTCGATGTCAAACTTTGTCAATTCAACTGCCCACTTCGTCATTCTACCAGATACATCCGGCTTGTGCAAAATTGCTCTCATCGGGTAGGATGACAGTATCACAATAGTATGTCCTTGAAAATACGGACAAAGTTTTCAGGCAGACACAACTATTGCGAATGCAAGCTTTTCGACGACTAAGTACCTTGTTTCTGTGTCCAAGAGTGAATGGCTCACGAAGAACACTGGCCTCTGAGTCCCTTCTTCTTCTCGAACTAGTGCTGAACTTACTGCCGCCTCGGATACAGCAATGAATAAATAGAGCGGTTTGCCATCTCTTGGCTTTGACAGGATCGGTGGAGTGGGCAAATATCTCTTTAGTTCTTGGAAAGCCGTTTCACACCGTTCATTTCATTCGAACTTGGTATTTTTCTTGAGCAGCTGGAAAAAAGGTAGACATTTGTTGGAACATCTGGCAACGAACCGACTTAGTGCCGCTACTCGTCAGGTTAGTTTCTGAATTTCTCGCTTGGTCCTTGGAGAAGGCATCAACTGAAATGCTTTTATCTGATCAGGATTCGCTTCGATTCCTCGCTTCGTCACAAGATATCCTAAGAACATGCCGCTGGCCACTCCGAAAGTGCATTTCTCTGGATTAAGCTTCATGCCATATTTTTTGAGGACGTTGAAGCATTCTTGCAAATGCTGAACGTGGAGATCAGCCTGTAGAGATTTAACCAACATGTCATCGGTGTAGACCTCCATATTCTTACCAATTTGCTGCTCGAACATCATGTTGACAAGTCGTTGGTAAGTTGCTACCGCATTCTTTAATCCGAAAGGCATGACTTTGAAACAGAAAATCCCCTACTCCGTTATAAAGGCAGTTTTCTCTTGGTCATCAGGGTGTCGCAGGATTTGATTGTAACCAGAGAATGCATCGAGGAAACTCAAAATCTCGTGTCTGGCTGTAGCGTCGATGAGCTTTGTTAAGGTTAGTGAAGTTGACACACATATGCCACTTCCCATTTTTCTTCTTCACGATCACCACACTGGCGAGCCAATCGGGATACTGGATAGGGCGTATAAAGCTGGCTTCAAGTAACCTCCTCACTTCGTCTTTGATCACGTTGTTCCGCTCGATTCCCAACTTCCTCCTTTTCTGTCGGACAGGTTTATGCTCTGGGTCGACGTCCAATCGGTGGGAGATTATGCTTGGGTCGATTCCAGGCATATCTGCGTGAGACCATGCAAAACAATCAACGTTAGATCTAAGAAATTTGATTATTTGGCATTTAATACCCCTATCGAGCTGCGATCCAATCTTCACTATTTGTTTTTCATCTCTCAGGTCTATTTGGATTTCGTCAAACTATTCCAAAATTGTTTTGACATAGCTCTGCTTGTTTGCTTCATCCTGCTTGTTCGGCTGTAATTGCTATAAAGCTTTTTTCTGCTTCATTGCTGCGACGTAACAGCTCCTCGTCGCCTCCTAGTTTCCTCAAATTTCCTGAACTCCTCGTTTCGTCGGGAACCTTATCGTCTGGTGGTATGTAGAAAGGACTGCCTTCATGGCATGAATTCAAGGCCTCCCAAGAATTATGTTGTACCTTGATGGGCAGTCCATGACCAGGAAATTGGTCAGTTTGTTTTCTCCTGCTGCGTAGACTAGACCTTCCAATTGCTGTTGTCGCTTCTCCGCTGAATCCAACCAGCGACGTTGGTGACTTCTCGATTTCTTCTTCTCTGATTTCCATTTCTTTTAGCATCGAGAGGAAAAGAATATTGGTGAAACTCCCGTTGTCAACCAGAATCCTGCTTATTTCATAATTTGCGACGTTGAGTTTGATAACTAATGCATCATCGTGTGGGGAGTCGAGTCCAATCGTCTTGTCATTGTGAAATGAAATTTTGTATTCGGGACGGTCGCTATGAGCAGTGCTTGTGGTTGCTTGATTCGCTCTCCTTTGATAGGACTTCATCTGATTGACCGAATCGCCGCTGAAAACTGAGCCTCCACAAATGGCTCCTATTACCTTCCTCACTGGTGGTGATGATGGCATCTTCTCTTCTGCTTGCTCGTTCCCTTGCCCTTTTCGTTCCTTATCGAGCCCATAAGTCCTCCTCCCCCTTTCAGAGAGGTACTCTCTCAAATGACCTTTCCTGAGAAGCTCCGCAATTTTTGATCGTAATGCTTTGCAGTCGATCGTTAGGTGCCCTGTGTCTCGGTGAAACTAGTAGTATTTTGACTTATCTCGTGAATGGCTTACAGGCAATTTGCCAGGCCATCGGACGTAGTCTTTTCCTTCAAGCTGAGCGACTAGTTTTGATGGCAAAATGCTCAGGGCATATTTTGGTGGTGATAGGGGTCTCGTTGTGGATCGAGGCTTGTCGTCTTTCCGCCTCCATTCTCTCTTTGGTGGCGTTCTTGTTTGTCCTCGTTGGTTTGGTTGGTGCTACTTCTGGTTCCATCTGTTCTGGCCCTTCGTTCTTGTGAATTCTCGTTTGCACCTTTCGTTTTCTTCCTCCAGGTCGATCCAGCCTTTAGCTCTGTTCAATGCTTCCTGGATTGTCTGTGGGTAGTCGGAACAGATGTTGTTTTTGAATGATGACCTGTGTAGGAGTCCCTTATTCAGTGCTTCGCGGGCTGTTTCGTCTTCCAAATCTAAAATCTTGGAGAGTGTTCTGCTAAATCGCTTAATATAAGCCCGTAATGGCTCGCCTGGGCTTTGGACAACGGACCACAAATCTTTGGTCGTTTTTCCTGTTTTAATATGCACTGAATAGGCTTTGACAAATTGATCTGCCAGTTCCTCGAAGCTGTCTATCGACCCCGTTCTGAGGTTGCTGAACCATCGAAGGGCTGGGCCTTTGAGCGATTGTGCAAACAGCTTGCACATCATCTCGTCGAGGATCGAGTCTGGAATGCTAGTAGCGCTAACAACGTTCTTGTACTGTAGCAGGTGGTCTTTGGGATATGAGGTTCCATCGAAGTGAGCGAACACAATGTTTCCATATTTTGGAGGTACTATTGAAGTAATTCTCTTCGTCAGTGGGGTATCCTGAATGTTTTTGGAGATGTCGTCCAGCGCCGGGGTTTTGCTTGTGGCCTTGGAAACTTTCTCGTCAATCTTTTCCTCTACGAGTTTGGAGTTATGCTCAAACATTTCTCTCATCATGGATTGGATCGACTCCGGGGTCAGCAGATTAACCATCGATTCTTTTTGTCGAGCTGTCGGTTCGACTTCTTCGTTTCTGTTCGTCTCTTCGCCATGATGCCCGTACTCCACATCAACGTTTGCTGTAGTTGAAGGAGTTGTCATAGCTGTGCCAGCCGCCATAGTTGTTGGTGCTGGAGCGATGGAGAGTATAGCGGCTGCATTCTTCCGATCGGGCTGTGAGTTTGTTGTTGTCTTCTCGGTTGTGGGGTGTGAAATTGCCGCTGCGTTGTCGAAGTGGCTGGGAATGTTGAATACCCATAATATGGGTAATAGTATGACTACGAAGCCATTTGAGAGTTTTGATAGCTGATTTGGCTCCTCAAAGTCAAGTTCTCACTACTCAGTTGTTCCATCCTCTTGTCACTTTCCTGGGAGTGTGCTGCTTGTTCCTGGAGTGTTTTCTTCAGAGTCTCCACCTCTGCTACAAGAGCTTCCATATGTCGGTTGATTAGCTTCGGTCTCTTCTACTGTGGTTTCTAGAGTTCGCTGGCTGTCCACATTATCTGCCATTTGAATCCGAGTCTTTAGGTTCTGGAGTTAATGACTTGATGGCCCCACAGTGGGCGCCAAACTGTAGATGGTGGATCTACAATCAAATTGCTAAAATTCAGAATCAAGTAATCAAAAACTTGGGCCCTCAAATCACCGTTGAATTGACCTGTTCACTCGGATACATATGCAAGATTAGGATAAAATGAACAAAATGACAGAAATAAATGAACACACGAGATTTATAGTAGTTCACTCTGTTAACGAAGAGCTACGTCCACTGTGATTTACTATTGAGTTTTCTAAGTACAGATCACAAGATTAAGAAGATGAGAAAAGATGAGAATGTAAACTGGTAAAATTTTGGTATTTCTTTTGTACTCTCTCACTCTCTGTCCCCCTTTTCAAAGCTACCTTTCCCCTATATATAGAGTATAAGATAGAATCGTGGCCATTAACCATCAGGTGAAGTGGAATAATGCTTCACGAGTAACTGCGATACTGAGACACGTGTCGGTTAATGATTTGCTGCAAAAACCATTTCTTCCTCATATTCCGGTTCTGTACTTAACATGTGTTAACCGTTAGGACGTGCTATCCGTCGAACCGCTACGAACGATTCGGACGAACGATACCCTAAAAGAAGTTAATTTTAGGACTGAAAGCAATCGGTTTAAGGAACCAATTCCAACGAACGAATCAAATAATTGATTCGATCGAGCTGACCTGTTCGACTCGCTTGATCAACATTGTTGGGCCGCCAGGGCTCATGGTCAATTTGGGCATGTCTAAATTGTAGCCCAATAAATATACGTTCATATTTCAAAAATTTCAGCTATTTTTTAAACTTTTTTTATATTTTTTAATTTTTCTTTAAGGGTGTAAGTCATTTTGTAGTCAAAATTAAACTTTGACCTGAAAAAGGTACAAATTTAACATAAATTTAAAAATAAAAGTATAAAAATATTAAAGTTCAAAATACAAGATATGTTTTTTTTTTTTTGACAACTTTAAAACGAAGGCTATAAACATGAAAATTCCCTACTTATTTTTATTTTTATGTCGTTTGTTGCTATTGAGAGGCTTTAGACCACAGAACGTTTTGGTCTATATGCGGAACCTTCTCTTTTCGTTTCCATTTGTCCTCTTGGGGACTCAGGTCTGAGATTGAACTTTTGGAGTGAGGTTCAATGAGACCTGCTTCCATTTATCATTAGATCAGTTGTTTGATCATTGCTTTTAGCTGACTTCATTAATAACAGAATCTAGGAAGGATTAAAATGCATTTCTTGCCACAAACATTTCCTTTTTTTATAATTATTTTTTAAAGAAGGATAAAAACGTAAAAAAGAGGTTGCAGTTTTCACGCTGTAGAAGGGTTCGAATAACCACCGCAAACGAATAGGCCCTGACTAAGGCCCAGTTGAAGACTCAGGACCTTATTTGTTAACCCCTGAAGTCCGTTTAACGCCACACATAAAATAATAATAACAATAATAATAATAATAATAATAAAATTCAGATCTCGCAAATTTGAGAGAGGGGTCCGTTTAACACAACACCGTCAAACATTCCAACCATTAATTTACCAAAATGCCACTCTTATCTCACCGAAATTCCCACTCTCTTCCTCTCTCTTCTTCGTCACAATCCTATTCCGCCAAACCCTTGAGGCCCCCAAAACCGGCTGTTCCCTTGCGAATCACCGTCTTCTCAATCTTCTGCCTCGTGTTTGGTCTCGCTGGAACGATCTTCGCTGTATCGGTCCTCCGTCGGCCCAATCCTATCCCCGTTTTCCGATGCGGAAAAGCTGAAGACACTTACCGTTCATTCTACTCGGCTTCGAACTCTGGGCAGCTCGGGGACAATGGAGTCTCGGTCGATCGGCCTAAGCTTCTCGGTCTCGTCGGAATCCAGACCGGCTTCGACAGCGCCGATCGCAGAGCCGCTTTGCGCGCCACTTGGCTTCCCTCCGATCCCGACGGGCTTTTGAGGTACAGTCACAATCAGACTCCTAATCCATGAAATTTTGATAATTTATGCTTAAAAGTCTTTCTCTGCAACTGAATGCAGCAATTACTTGATGATTATGATCTGCAAGGTTAGAACTTTGTTGTTCGTGTTTCTTTTTCCCAAATGTATACCATCTTTCATTCAGATGATTTTGAAATTCAGAATAATTCGCTAAGGTCACCAAATTTTGTATTCATTTTCATTTCATCGCCATCTTTGTAGGTTAGAACAGGCTACTGGTTTAGCCTTTAGGTTTGTTATTGGACGGACAAAAGATGCGAAGAAGATGGGACAGCTTAGGAAAGAGGTAGAGAAGTACAAAGACTTTATGTTGATTGACGCTGAGGAAGAATATGCTAATCTTCCTTATAAAACGTGAGAGTTTCTTGTTAAAATTTAAATATTTTTTCGAGTCAAGAACTATGTTTGGAAGGTTAATGAGTGGTTCTTTTTTTATTTTTGGTTCTTCTTTGTAGGTTGGCATATTTCAAAGCTGCTTTTGCACTCTTTGAAGCAGAGTATTATGTCAAAGCTGATGATGACATCTATTTGCGTCCAGGTATGTTAAGGAGCTTCTTGGGATGTTATAAATCTTTTGATATAGCATCTTTTGACTAGAACATTCTACGTAAAAAAAAATAATATGGATGTTTTCTTATGTTTTCAGATAGACTGGCTACTCTTCTAGCTAAGGAGAGAACACATTCACAAACTTATATGGGATGCATGAAGAAAGGACCAGTGCTCACGGATCCTAAATTGAAATGGTATATTCCGTTCTTAAATTGTTAGCAAAAAGCTTTTACTCTTGTGTGTGTAGCGTTCATTACTTATAGCATATATGTATGCACGCTTTTTTTGTGTGTTTGTGTGTGTGTGTGTTTTGGTCAATGGATTAAATAGTTCAAAATTTCAGGTACGAGAAATCAGGACATCTACTAGGAACTGAGTACTTTCTGCATGCTTATGGTCCTATATATGTTCTGTCTGCAGAGGTGGTTGCATCATTGGCAACTGCTAGAAATAACAGGTCTCTTGTTTGCATAAATTCTTGCGTGATTCATTTCCAGGATTTCTTGTCTCCTATTTTGTGCTTCTGGGCTGCCCTTTTCTTAGTGGATTCATTTTCTAGCTTTCAGTTTGAGAAGGTTTAGTAATGAGGACGTCACAATTGGATCATGGATGCTTGCCATGAATGTCCAGCATGAAGACAATCGGGCACTATGTGACCCTCGATGCACACCAACATCTATTGCTGTTTGGGACATCCCAAAATGTTCAGGTAAAACTATCTTTCAAGAAAATCCGACCCAAAGTTCTGGTTTTTCAATAATGAATAAACAAAACAAAGCAAGAAGTATAAAAAGATGCTTGATTTTATTCCGGATGTTGGTTGTTAAGTTGCAGAAAGCAAAGTAATCTTATTACATAACAGGTAGATCTGTTTCATCTTGAAGTAAGCAAGCTGATGCGTTAACGGTTGTTAAGCTAATTATGCTCCAATCTTGTGAGATTTGTCGGGCTGTTTTATGTTATAGGCACATAATTTACTATTTTAGTTGTAAACAAAGCATAGTGTAGGTTGGGGAGCTTTCTTGTAGAAAAGTTGCATGGCTGTCTCCATTTGTTGCTTTAACATAATAACTGGGATTGTTTCACATTGTTTTGCTGCTGATACATTCTCCATGGCTAGACCATGTCATTACTTCCTATTTTAGTTGTAGGTTGTTTTCGATAAGATCGGGTACTTGAGTGATTCTGACGAGAAAAAGTATGGAAAAAAATTTCAGGTTTATGCAACCCAGCCACACGTCTGAAAGAACTTCATGCAATTGATATGTGCTCCAAAAGTCCTACTCTACCTCCTGATGACAAATGATACTTTTGTGGCATGCCACATTAATTGCTGTAGAAATGCCAGTAATTCAAGAAGATTACCGGTAAAAGAATTCGATGTCTTCTGATTTATATTTATATTATTTTTCTTCCATTTTTTGTGTCGTTTGTATTGCAAAATAGTCGGAGCATTATGTTTGGTTTCTCAGGAAACGTGTTATCGCAAAGGAAAATCATGCCATGAGAAAAGATACCTGCTATGAAGTATTGAGGAACGCAGGAGTGGGAAGAGAAGATAATTCCATACAAGTGGTTACACTTGCTCAAATTGGAAAACCGACAATTCGTTTCTTTTTTTAAAGTAACGGCACTTAAAAAAAAAATACATGTCGCTTCCCTTATTAATGGTTTGATGGCGACGGCATGTCATTTTTTAAGTGGAAGAACATGTCGTTTATGACAAACGGAATTTGTGAAGGTGACATTCGTTCGTTTAAAAGGAAGAACACGTCGTTCGTTCATACAGGGAGTGAAGCCTAATTCCCACGACATGTCGTTTTTTGCGAGCCCTTTTGAATTAGGTGGGAAGAATCATTTTTGTTACCAAATGTTTTTTGCAATTATTGTGAAGGTCTCTTGCCAAAGTTTTCAAAATGGTTCTGTTTTGATTATGAAAATCGAAATGAGTCAACAACTTTCAACCAATTTAAATTTGTTTGGAAAAGACCATTCTTGTCATTTTTTTTCTGTTTTCGTTCTCGTTCCTCCAGTAAGTATTAAGTATTTCTTTTAATATCAAAAACAAAATCTTCACGTTTTAAAAGATACTCATTTTTTGGATATTATAAACGTTTTAAAAGATACTCATTTTTTGGATATTATAAACGTTTTCGCTCCTCAAAAAGGTGTAGAAACATTTTACAAAACAATACAGTATTTATTTTTTTACTATTAAAAACAGTATCTCCATGTTTTAAAAAATACTAATTTTTTTGACATTATAAATTATTGCACCTTTTTTTCTTCATTATGGAAAGAAAAAACAAAAATTTCTCCAAAAAAAAAAAAGGTGGAAGAAACAAAAAGGTCAAAAAGTAAAGAAGGCCGTGCTATTTGGACTTTGTACCTCGGGCTGAGGGGCTGAACTGAAAGTAGAGTTGGCTTGCTTTTGTCTAACCATGAAAAACTTGTGCTTGAGGTAGACATTGTGCATTTAATTTGGGATTATTCACCGCAAGTTTAAAGCGTAGATATTGCTCTGCTACTAACCGTCGGATAATAGAAACAAAATACGATAAATGATCGAACGGCCCGTAATAAGAACTACATTGACTCTCAAACTGACTTCTGAGTAGAGACAGTACTTTTGGCCGACGACAATAACGCGACACGTCATCACCTACTACCACGATCCTACGTGGCACAAAATGTGATGACGTGGTACACTTTCTTCTCAACTGAATTGTTTGTTTGTCTCTTTATACCCGCGTCGCGTTTACCCAAACTGGAGTCTCCGTCTTAGTCCCTCCGCTCTGAGCTTTCGCTCTTCCAATCTCTCTCTATCTCTCCCAGCTTTCTCTCTCATTTTCGGTCCATTTTAGATAATGGAAACATGCCCAAAGTCTCCGGCGGGTCTAGAAATTTCTGGAGAGTTTAACGCGCTTCTGACGGAGCAAGACGACGCCGTACTGGAGCTATCGCCGGAAATTCCAATCAAAGAAGAAAAAGTCGAGGAATTCATGCAGGAGCTCTACCGGGAGCTTTATAACTCGGCGGCTTCGACCGATCATACGACGTCGTTTCTCGCCGGCGATGCTAAGAGCGAGACCTGTGGGGCGTCCGTCTCCGACTCGGCCTCGACCGTGATGGCCGGTATCGAGTTCGCGGGGCCCACCGGGAGTGGGTGCTGGTGGGGTCAGATGGAGAAATGTGGTGGGTACTATTGTTGCAATGACGATGATCGTGAGCGTGGTGATGATCAGAAGATCAGATTTGGGAAGGGCATAATGGACGGCAGTGATCTGATCAATGAGGAGCTTGAGGATCAATGGCTGGCGCGAGTCTTGAGTTGGTGCCCAGTTGAGCTTGATCTGTGGTATTGAGTTGATTTGTCAGTATGTATGATCATTTTAAAAAGAGAGAGAGAGAAGAAAAACGTTTCACTAGTAGGTATATGTACATGTATATGTAAAAATCAAGATGTGATATCGATGGTCCAGAACCGAACATTCTCCAAGTTGGCTTTAATGTTGACAAAAAAAAAAAAAAAACTCCTCTTTAGCCAGATCTATTTTCTTCTTTTTGCACGCATCCTTTATTCATTTACTTTTCCTAAACTAGCATATCGTTCCGTATACTTAAATTAATTAAATTTGGCTCTCTTAAGTGTAACATAGTTCATCTTCCCTGGGAGGGATTTAGTATTAGTGGTGGATAAGTGTAAAACACAGAGAAATGTTGATTATATGTGCACGGTAAAAGTTGATTAATTTTTCAAAGATCCAGTAGTTTTAGCGTGCCTGCATTGAACTAGTGCATTAGCGTACAGTCACCTTCAATTAACCTGTAAAATTAGATTTAACCAAAACTTTATATAGTATATAGTTCTTACATGCTACAATACTAAGCAAAAATGTATTATAATATAATACTCTTATATGCCACAGTGTTTTTAACTAATTGGTTTAAGCTAACGTTCTTAAACACCCAATAAGTATAATTTAAGACATACCTTGATCCTTAATTAACTGGTTTGTCAGTTTAATGTTTTTTGAGTATGAATTTATTTATTTTTTTGTTATTTTCTTTTCCTGAAAAGCATATTTGTTATCTTAGAATAAATTATATATGAATGAGGGATTTACTAGGTCATTAAGGAATGAATTGTACAAACTAGTGTATTATTTTTTAAGGAAAATATTAGGGTCACTTATTTTTTTCTTTCTCTTTAATATTCTTTTGTTATAAAAATGAAAAGTAATTATAAACATTGTTTTATTTGTTATTCTGAATGGATATTTGCACTAGTCGGTCCCACTCCCATGTACCATTGCTAAGCAAAGTGATGCACTTATGATCAAACGTGTCAATTATGGGTTTTGAGAGGAAAAAAAGAGGAAGAAGGAAAAAATAGAAGGGAAAAGAATTTCCAAAAAGGATACATATACAAAATAACAAAAAGAAATTAAAAATAGCACAATTGACAATTTGAGTGACCGAATTGTAATATCAAGTAAAATAATGCCTTATATTTACATAAAAGTATGACGACATATTACAAAAGAAGAAAGAGAGTGAAATTTTAAATAAAGGGCGTATAATTTATATTGTTTATCTTGTGATAATAATTAAATAAATTAAGCTTTGGTTGACATTACTTTCTGAAAATGTTTCCAGTTAAAATTGTTTTTGGCTTATTGAGTCAAAATGTTACTTCTTAAAAAACAAAAAAAAATCTTCAGTACCATATTTCTAATGATATTTCATAAATTTTTATTCCAATATTTTTATTATTTATTATGGAATTTAAATATCATTTTTATCTCACTAAGTATTTTTAATTGTGAGTTTAAATGCCAACTGAAAAAATTAAGTCCGAAGTTTTATTTTCTTTTTCTACTGCCCAACAATATAGGAAAAATAATCCCAAATTGTCTTTTCTGATGAACAGAAAAGGTTGAATTGATGGCGTGGCTCTTATAAAATTAGTGCTGAGTTTGTAATGGCAATTGCATGAAAGTTGTTCTAATTTTCTTAAAGGATTAATATACTCGTCATGATGAAATATGACTTGATTACAGCTGCAATTAGCCTAATAATAATAATAGTAGTAGTAGTAAGTACATTACCCTAAAAAGTGGTAATAATTACGTTGAGCTAGTAAATCCTAATATTCTATCTAATTATCATATTAAGGCCAACCATTTGCGTCCATCTAATACCACGGCAAATGACAGAGTAGAATATTAATGATAGGTATCTCAACTTATTACCACATGGCATTATAAAATAAAATAAAAATTGAAATCACTAACGCTACTCTAAAGAATATAACCATGTATTGCAATATTAAAAACTAGGTATTGTACAACTTGTACAATTATATACTAACAAATTAAATGGTTTCTCTTTATTTTCATTTTTCAGTATTATATAGATAGATTAGTATATAGAAGCAAGTAGCATCCTTGGGAATTTGATCTGTCTTCAACATTTAACGTACGCGTGTATTTTCTAGTGTTTCATAATAATGCTTTATTATTACTATAAATTAGTTTCTCGTGTTTCATAATAATCTTTTATAATTATTAACATAAATTAGTTTAAAGTTTGTGTTTGGTCATATAATTGTCAAATATAAACTAGACGCAATTTGATTAATTATTTATCAGTGGATCAAAATTTAATTGTCACTTAACAATTTCATTAATAGTAACTACTTATGTCTTGATATTAAAATAGAGGAATCTTATTTAATGCTATAGGGTTATAAATATGCTATTAATAAAATAATGAGATCCATCAGTTTAAACTTGACACACTACATACTAATCTAAAGGTCTATAGATTTATAAGTAGAGTAGTTTTAACCAATAGTATCAAAAGAATTTTATATTATATAATATATTGATGCATGCATATATATTATATGTAATTGATTTGATATGACAACGGGATAAGCTTATTTTTCCCGACTTTTCAAAACATTCATACCAACTTTCGGTGGCATAATATTAACGTGTGCAATTGGATTGAAAATGACTTATTTCTTCATAAAGTAAATATTGGTGAGAGGGGTAAATCCTCTCCAATTACAGTAGCAATTAAAAAACATTACATCATTAATTGGTTCCCGTGTGATGAGTTACCTAAAATTAAAAATGTTTTGGAACGCAACCAAAAAAAAAGGTCAACTGATTTGGTGAGGGGTCAAATTTCATTCCAAGCGTGGCATCTCTTTCTTCAAGGGATCTAACCCGAGGAGAGAGAAAAACCGAAGAGAAAAAGACATTCTACACTGCTCATGAAGACATGGTGGTAAACCATGGTCTAATGGCTTACGGACCTTACCCTTGAAGGACATGCACATTCTTGTTCTAGTTGACGCGTGGTTCACCCGCATGAACATACTCGTTCCAGATGACGTATGGTTCACCAGATCACATCATGCGGTGGTAAAGCTGTTCTCAAATTTAAGTCAGTCTCACAAACAATGATCACTTTGCAAAAGGTACACATGCCACGCAGGAATGTATTGGTACTTCCACACTTCTAGTAGTCTACCTCCATCCCAAATTTGTTTTCTCAAAATTAAAAAATGTTGGTTATAACTTGATGAAGACCATGATTATTGTTAACAAATTTATTTATAATTAATTATAAGTTGATTATTAGCTCAATTGTGCTTCCCCTTTTCCTCCACATGTATTTACTGATTATTTGTTAGCAGTATTTGTAGACGTTGGATCTATAATTAAATACATACAGATTAAAACTTAATTTAACATTGCTATTCAAGAGTTTAAACCCTCCAACCACCGTTATTAAGATCTGTTTAACTTCTAAGGACGTGATTAAAGCAATTATAGAAGGAAAGCTAAATTAAAACAATAAATAATTAGGCAATGCAATAATAGTAAACGATACCACATACCAGATTTATAATGATTCACTCTATAATAAGAGCTACGTCAACTGTTCTTCAATATGATGAATAAATTGATACAAGGTCATAAGTACTAAGAGATTTGATATAAAAACGTTCACAATTTTTGCAGAGTTTTTGTATGTGTCTCCCCCCTCTTTTTCTAACAATGAAGCTATTCCTCCTATTTATAGAGGGTAATTCGAGAGATCGTGGTTTCCATCTGATGGAAGATGTGGGCATAGGAGTACTTGTAATAGTGGAACGTGTGTCGACTCTAATAGCGCGTAAACATCGGACTTCTTTTCACGTTCTACTTTGTGACTCGAAGAGTATCTCCTTGTAACTACGAGGCTTTGTTTATCGATTCCCTCGAACTGACACTTAAAAAATTGGAAAGATGGCGAATAATGTGTAAATCCATCCAAACGAGTCGAAAATAAATTGCAAACAAACAACAAATATCGAATCAATCGATGCCACTACTTGATCGAGAGATGAGCTGACGATACTAATGACAACAGTCCCCTTAAATCGACCACTCCTTATGAGCTCGATTCGTTCCGACGACAATTTGAATTCCCTATGTTGGGCTTTGCTAAATGATTTGGGCCTGATTACCCAACAGTACTACTTTGTGACATTTTGAAAACGACATGACAGATGACCATTGACCACCTACCCAAAACATTATTATTGTACTAAATATGCATCTATATATAATAAATCTTGAAAGTATAGCTATACAGGGTGTTTGGAAGGTGGTGAAAACCAGTGGTGAGAACCATTTTTACTGTAGCATATGAGAACTTTACACTGTAGCAATTTTTTTTTTTATTATTACTGTAGCATGTGAGAGTTTTTTACTGTTCATAACTGATTTTGTGGTGAGAACCGTAGTTCCCACCACTTTGTCAAACACCCCCATGGTGGTTCACCATCTAATCTACGAGTCCGATCAAAGTATATGGACCCTGCCCATCAATAACAACAACTAATTCCCATCTGTCTATGTATTGGTCGTATTAGGGACTTGGTCCACTGTTACCACTCCCGTCTCTCCTAGGTATGGGATTAGGACCATATAAATTGTTTGGGCCTGATTACCCAACAGTACTACTTTGTGACATTTTGAAAACGACATGACAGATGACCATTGACCACCTACCCAAAACATTATTATTGTACTAAATATGCATCTATATATAATAAATCTTGAAAGTATAGCTACAGTGGTTCACCATCTAATCTACGAGTCCGATCAAAGTATATGGACCCTGCCCATCAATAACAACAACTAATTCCCATCTGTCTATATATTGGTCGTATTAGGGACTTGGTCCACTGTTACCATTCCCGTCTCTCCTAGGTATGGGATTAGGACCATATAAATTGTTTAGGACTGGTCCACTTTCAATATTGTTTTCCATTTCGGTTTAGCTGACAGAGCAAAATTAAACAAGTTTCAGTTTAGCTAGGCTTCTACGAAAAGAAAAGTAATAAAAAAATGCATTACTTAACTTTGTAGAACTGGAGATATATGTGTATAATATACAATATATACATAGCCCAGAGATATGGTCCCCTTTCAGATTTTATGTTTAGAGCTGAAACCAATTATTTAAGTCACCGCTCAGTGTTCACGATATAAGTCAGTCACATGGCAATAATATAATAATATCAATGCTGATATAGATTTCTACTTTTTTTTTTTTGAAAAATGTTACGACATCAACTTCATTTCGAACTTGTGTACCAGTTTATGAATTGTTAGTTTTATTACCAAGTGTTAAGAGACTGATGCAACAAGAAGTTGTATCCATCGAAGCTGGAATAAGAATTTGTGTCTCTATAGCATTATTACTCTTGTATTGTTGTTTGGTTCGGTGGAAATGATAAGGACTTTTCAACCATTTTTCCAAATTTTATTACATATTCTATACATTTACACATATAAATATTTAAATAGGACTCCCGTGCTACATATATAGAACTTGTATATATAGATAGAATAGTAAAAAAAAAAAACGTTTTTAAAACCTGACAATTCACAAATGAAATTATCAGAAGCATGAGAATTCAATAACCATGCGTAGTACTGAAAGTGTTTTGCCTCTTTCAATGAAACCTATAAGAGGAGGTGGGTCTAAGTCCAAAGTTAGTTTTGTATTGTGCACTTACCAAGTCTTACTAGACTTGACCTTTGGTCGTGTACATAAAAAAAGCCCTAGGTTGTGAAAGTCTTCAGCTCTACCAATTACTGCTCCTTATCCAGATCCACGATAAGTCAACAAATCTGTCACGAGCCACTCAAACTGTTTTTAGTGCTTTTTGCCCATGTAGGCCCAAGTCCCATTTCTCACCCTCATTGTATCGCAACTATAGCCCACTGGCTTAGTTTGTCTTGAAATGTTCATGAGTAAATGATAAATATAAAAGAAAAAAATGGGGTGCACTTTGGGAGAGGGGTTTGAACTTTTGAGTTCAAAACATAAACAATGTAAAACTCTGATATATTATAGTATAAAGTAAAGATATATTATAAGTGTAAAGCTTTTACACCTTAAAGAAACTCTACTAATAGAAATTATGTTTTAAAAGTGATTTTTTTATGAGATATTTCATTTTAATATGATTTTGATCAAATCTAATATTAAAAAACATGCATTTCGATAGGGATATAGTACTGTTGGAAGCTGCTAATTGGCAATAGAGATTTAAATCCGTTTTGGGACAAATTATTCAACAGACAATACGTGTGATAGAAGATAGACAATAAATGGTCGAAAATATATATGCTCATAAAAAAAAGATATATATATATATATAATTTATATGATATTTTCTCAAAAACCCTTTTGTTTTGTACACAACGGTATAAGTAGGCCAAGCGAAAGGCTCTCTAATCATCTGGGAACAGACAATGCTATCGCGTGTGCAAGATGAAGACACAGTAGTGTGAAAGAGATCGACCTCCAAAGACAAAATCTTGATCGTAGTTCATCTTGAAACACACAAAAAGAATGATAAAATTAAAAATTAAAAAGGAAATTTTCGACTTTGTAAAAGATAGGGAAACATGAGGCAGCCAGGAGCCAATTTTTTCTCAAATTAATTAAATTCTGATTTTATTATTTTAAATTAATTCAAATTTATATTCTGAAAAGTTTCGTCTAAAGACAGTGTGAAATTCAAATTTAAAGATCACAAAGATTAAAATTATTAGATGGCAGTTATTTCATAAAAGGTATCATTATTAAAGGTTATTACTTAATTTATAAATATGAAAACGTAATAAAAAAGTGATTATCCATTTAATTACATCTTTCCATCTCCCAAAAAAATATTGTGGTCTATTATTCTTTGTAATTAATTTTTCATCTTTGCTTGGTACATAGACACTCGTAGGCTTCTGAGATCCTAAAAGCGACGTGATGTATGAATCTATTAACAATCTCAACCGACAAATAACGTTTTAAAGTAATAGTATTTTTTTACATGTTTTCAAGTATTCATTCAAAATTTTCAGGTGTTATCGGACGGACACGAAGAACAACGCAAACAACGTGGACAGGATTTTTCAAGTTGAAACATTTCATATTTCATTCTAAATAAGACATGTAAACCTGTCTATGATATGTTATCGGACGGACACGAAGACAGGTGTTATGGTACGCATCTTATTTCTGTATTCTATAGTCATCTCAAGCATATCATAGACAAGTTTATGTCTTTTTTTTTTTTTTTGATATAGGAGAGGGAGAATGTCACCTACTTTTTAGTGGGGTTGAGCGTGACTCGAACCCTCAACCTAAGGTTGGGGTTCCTGTCTTCTTTCGTGTCTCCTTAATAATATCATGTCATATCAATTAAAACATTTTAACCGTGTAATTAGTAATATAATATTTTAATTAACATGACATTTTAATTAACCGATATGATATTATTAGAAGGACATAAAAGGACATGAATAAGGGATACAGGAGTCGGTTCCTTTGATTAGTCACCCACATGTTTTTCAGCCAATGGAATAACGCCAGCATGGATCTGCCCGCCAACAGACCAAGGTGTCATGTGTAATTTGACTATAGTTGAGCCCTTCTTTTATGACTTGAAAACCAGACTCCTCATGACCACCCACATTTTTGGTCATAAGTTTCATTTTTGGCAGCGTTTTGGTTGCTTGTGTTCTGTTTGAGATAGAACTTATCTATAGTGATAACATGACCAAAAAAAAAACCAATCAACTTCAAACAATATTCGTGTGGTTCACAATTAGTCTAGACGTGGCGTCGCTTTTGATCTCAAAATTTAACGTTTTTGTTCTATAAAATCACTTTAAAAGGGTGCGAAAATTTCAGGATCACCCCCTTTTTTTTAGTCGATCAAGTTCATTTCCATGAAGTAATGAGTGGTGACAAAGCAAGCGGCTATCTGATTCACTTAAAACATTGTTTATGTATTTTATGGTTCATCATTATGTAAAATAAAATATCTTTTTCTTTATTTTTGTATTACTTCTTTTTGTGTTTCTAATGATTGAACAAGTTGCTGAATGTAAAGACACACGTATGTTATGTATAAAGTGCAATTTTGTTGTTGGTTTTACACGTCCTCGCGGAGTAAAGATATTCTTCAGATCTCTGTTAGAAGTAGGGGGAAAATATCATTTTGATCATATCGTGGTTTTTTTTTTTTTTTTTAACTTTATCAAGTTTTGGTACGTTTGTGTTCGGAAAATCACATATCGAGATTACCAGTTATTGAAAAAAATTCATTTAAGCCACTCAGTCATTTTCTTGAGACTTGAATACTATTCCATAACATTTCAACTTAAAATTTTTAAATAAAACCAGATCTGTAATTTTTCTTCTAAAAACAAAAACCATCTGCAAAAAACAACCAAAAATACAAATCTTTTCTGCCTTCAAGTTAGATATTTTGTTTTGAATAAAAGGATGAGATTTTCCAAGCACGAGAATATTAGCTTGATAAGATGCCAACAATACCAGAAAAATATAATTTCTTTAGAAATATAAATTTTAAAAATTAGCTAAAGAAGTATAGGAACTAAGAGAAGAAAATTTAAGGGAAGTGATAATAAACTTGTAAAATATGAAAGTAACATGGACTTAATTTAGCTGGGATTTTCAAACTTGGTAAACAAAGCGACAAGAAAAATGATATATGCAATATAAAACAAATTCATCTTCATTCATAGATATTGTTAGTACTCATTGCTCGCTCATGTGAGTTGTACAGCCTCTCCCTGCCTGAAAATATATACTAGATGATATATATACAGTACAGCAAAACAAGTTGATTATATATATATATATATATATCATATATGAGTGTGTATGTATGTGTGATACACGTACGTCGTGTATATGCATGAATATAATTTAGCCATCCTTTATATTATCTCTTCGATCGCCACCATATCTCAAGGATGGGACATCCATACAAGTCATGTATATGTGGCGCTAGAGAGACCTCTCCTTGGCTTGTAAACCTAGACAGATAGGGTGAGATTTAATCAAATCAATATATAAATATATGTATGTATGTATGTATGTATGTATGTATAGCATACAATATTGAAGGGAGGGATTTTTTTGTTTTGAAACTTTGAGAGCGGTAAAAAAGAAAGCAAAATATCAGAATCATCAGGCTTGATGACAAAAGGTGTGGGGGACTAAGACGGTATCGCTTTCACTCTAGCCTGTAGAAGCATTTGATGTCTCTTGGCAAGACAAATATAGGACGGAAGATGCAACCATGCTTGCATATCTGTGGCCATCTCTTCAAAATCTGCTTATGCATTAATACTCTTATAAGTTTCTCCACCCAACAACACCATGCAAGACACAATATATAATATATCTTTGATTAAGAAAACCTTTGATGTTGGACATTCTACCAAACTAAATTCATGCTATTTGAACCTTTTAAGTTTAAAAATGAATGATATGATTTTTTTCATTATAGCAAAAAATATTTAAATCGCCAAATTGAAGGGGTGCAGACCCTAGATTTGAGGGTTTTATGACTAGATTTTTCGAATACAAACACAGTTTGAATTTTTTGACATTTTAAATGTGGTTTGAGATGGCGAGCCTAATTCAAATTTTGGAGTGTATGAGGCCAGACTCTGATACACTAAAGGCGCATTTATCTTGTATCAATGAGAAAGGAAAGAAATTAAGAAGTCGCTTTCTCTTTTAATGATATGTTTACTTACAAACTTAGTACGTAATAAGAATTTTTTGGGGCCTTGCATAATATAAATAATAAGAAAAAAGAATTTTAATCCTTGCATTCACTCAGTAATGATTTCCTATAAAAAAAATGAATGTAAAATTTAGTTGAATGTTCAAATTCTTATAATTCAATGATTATTTAACTATATAAAAGGATTTTTTTAAGCAATTACGTTGAAAAGATTGCAATTATTAAGTCAGGAAAACACTATAACGAGAATGAATAATCCCAAATCTGATTATTTTCCTCTCCAGTCTTATTATCTTTTTCATTACATGCATCATCGTATGCTTAACAAACATGAAATTCAAGAGGCTAATATCTCATTAAGTTCAACCACAATTTAAATATTTTTGTTAGAGTGTTTTTCCCACAAAAATTTGAATTTATTTATAAGCATTTGAAATCTTCAATGGGATGAAACCCTACTAATAATGTTTTAAGTGCTTGAAGTCATAGGTGTTGTTTATAAATATATAAAAAATAAATGAATATACAAGGGGAAAACGGAGCGTGTATACATGTAGAGTTATTGGCCCACACATATATAAACATATGTATGTATGTATGTGTCTGTATGTATGTATGTATCTACATGCATATATAAATTTATCGTGGTATGGGGGATGAAAAGCAACAGATATACTGTTGTAATGCTTCACCCCCTTTTTATTTGTCTTTTCCTAAGCTGTTTTGTTTGGATGACACAAGTAGTCACGTGAATCGCTTTTCAGGCTCTCTTCTTCCTCCTTCTTCTTCGCCCTTTTCTCTTTTACAATATAAGAGCCTTAATTTATTCCATTTTTTAATGATTTCGTCCTTTTAGCCTCTAGCTCCTCCCTTAAAAAAATAAAAAATTAAAAATAAAAAAAAAATAAAAATAAAAAAAGACCTCATTTATTGCTGATCAGTTCCTTTTTAGAGCTTCCTTGTTATATTATCTGTATACAAACCCTATCCCGTATTCTCCTCTATTGCTGGACTGTTCTCTCTCTCTCTCTCTCTCTCTCTAAAAATGACTCCAGTTCTGAACCCACCGTCCTCTCCTTTTGCTGATCTTGTGGAGCAAAAAGATCAAGATCATCAACAGCTTAAAATCTTCATAAATTCCCAATACAATTATGAAGCATCCTCTTCTCTTTCAAGCCCTACTAATTATTTCTTTAACTCATCCCCTCAAGATCAAAGCAGTGATGTTATAGGATCACAACAACACGATGATCAAAAGGTATAGCTAGCTAGTAAATTATAAAATAACCACAACATGAACGTAGAAATAACTAATTTCTACTTAGATCGTTTTTCATGGTTTCATTATATTTCAAAATTCTACTCTTTCATATATATATATATATTGAATAACAAGCAAGGTTACTGGTTTCTATAAGCGCTTTATTTTTATGTTAGTCTGATCCTGATTATTATATCGTGTGTGTGTGTGTGTGTCTGTCTGTCTGTCTGTCTGTGTGTAGATAGATAGGCGCAGCTAGATAGTTAGATTGTAGAAGTACAGTCAACTAAATTTTTTTTTGGGGGGTAAGAAGTGCGATCAATTAATCAATTTATAGATAACATAATATTATCCCATGACTTAAATATATTTTATATGTTTCTAGCAAATTATCTGATTCCAATTTCATCCATCTCTCCTTTTTATATTTATTTTTTTTCCATAATAATATGGCATATATGAAGGATCAAACATAATAATATATCAATTCTCATCATCTTCTTCTTCATTTCAGGCTGTGATTGATGTATTCAGTAGTGCCAGAAGCCAAAACTTATCCACATGCCAAAGCGATCAGGACAGTATTAATGGCGATCAAGATCAGCACAATCTGAGTAACAATAATAAAAAAATGAATAATGGGTCAGTTAAATATTGGATGTCCTCAAAGATGAGATTGATGCAGAAAATGTCGAACCCAGACAGTTCTGCGTCGACAATTACCGATGACAAAACAGATGAGAAAGTGCTACACAGTAGTCGTCGGCCAAACAATTTTTCCGGTGAAGCGATGTTCAAATTTTCTCCAGGCAACAATAGCACTACTGCAAATACTGCTGTTAGGGTTTGTTCCGATTGTAACACCACCACTACCCCACTTTGGAGAAGCGGTCCTCGAGGCCCTAAGGTTATTATAATTTTTTTTATTTATTACTTTAATATTTTCTTTATTTTCTCTAGTCTTGTGTATATACCTTTACTATAACAAGCCAAACTAACCCTTATATGTTTTTTTATTTTTTATTTTTTATTTGTTTGGTTGCTAAAGAGGATAATTAAGCAAATAAAGACAAATTTGATCGAGCACCCTACCCCTTTAGTAATTAGTTTAGTAAATAATCTCACATTTTTCTTTTGTAGGGAAATAATGTCACCCATTTGACAAGATGTTGTGCACTTTTCTTAACAATATTAAATTATTTTACAATTGTAGAACATTCACAGAAAGGTAAATTTATTAAATTAGGGAACAAAACATGATGAAATATCTTCTTTTACAATACTAAATTATTTTATAATTATTATATGATTGCATATGTAATCTAGCTAAAGTTAAATCTACCACTGATTTGAGTTGTAGAGTTCAAATGTTCCGTCATTGTAAACTTGCCTATGGTATGCCATATCGTTATACGCATGATAAAGAGGTAGAGATGACTAAAAGCCAATATTATGTTGTTGCAGTCACTGTGCAATGCCTGCGGGATTCGGCAGAGGAAGGCGAGACGGGCCATGGCAGAAGCTGCAGCGGCAGCCGCCGCAAACGGTTTGGCAGTTGCCCCTGACAGTAGTACTACTGGCGCTGATTATTACGAGACTCAGTACCACATTCACAGGGAGAAGAAATCACGTGGATATCACAATATTTCTCACTACAAGAACAAGCTCAAGCTCGTCGCCGCTATTAGTACTGCTTCTCCAAAGAGCGAAAAGAACAACAACAACATTATTTCTAGTAATAATTTAAAGAAGTTTTCTTTTGGTCTCAATAACGACAATTATCGCTCTGCCTTTTCAGGAGTATTCCCCAAGGACGTTGCTGAAGCCGCCGTCCTGCTTATGGAACTGTCTTGTGGCTTTGTTCAGTCCTGATTTTTTTTTTTTTTGGGGTTTCTATTTTAATCATTACAGACCTTATTTTTCACTTTTTGTTTTTAGGTACGTAGTTAGATGACAAGCCAGGATTTTTTTTTTTTTTTGGGTTACCCTTTTTGAGAGAGTACTTTTTTAAGATATTTTGAACACGCGGTATAATAATGTCGGTTTGCTGAAATCTCTTTAAATTATGATAATAGTATGAATGTCTTTAAGATGTCTAGTAATATGCTATTTGAATACTGTAATATGTCACGGGAAATTCATTACAAAGGCAGCAGATTAAAGAATGAATCTGTTATATTTTGGTAAAACCCTCCTGCTTTTTTCTTTTCGTATATAGTTAAAATATTTTGAATATTCTTGTGTTAATTTATGTTTCCGCCAATACACTTGAGTACGATAGTTATAGCTTTATAGGCTTTCCAAAAAAAAAAAAAGAAAACCTTAACTGGAAAGTGGAATAGCAATTAAAAAGCTTCCTAAGGGCATGTTTGGTACACTCTATTGTATTATATACAAAAATATAACACAACATAATACAATACAATGTGTCAAACAAACTCTAAAGAAAAGTTACAATTTGCAAAGAATTTCAGAGTATAAAACCCAAGACTAAAAACAAGTAGAATAAATGAACACGAGCAATTATACTTGGTTCAAATTAAGAACACGATCCTACATCCAAGTCATGGCAATTCATCCTAGGAAAAGTCACTATGAAAAGAGAATTATGAAAAGAGAATTACATCCTCAGAGAAGGTACTCTCAAGAACACACCCCTTATCAGTACAAAGGAATTTTGTTTGCTTCCCACCCGTGTACTCAGTATGCTCTCACGCCTATATGTTTTTCTTTCAATCTCTCTCTCTTGCACAAGGCTCGTGATAACCTCTCATTTATGCAACAATTAACAATCCTCTACTATACAGTGTATAGTAACACATTTACAACATCAACCATGCCCAATGATACAATGACACCTCATTAAAATATGTCTAGCCTAGGCTGCAGTTCTACGCGCTTGACTTCATCAGATCAAGATGCCATTAACTGTTACTAACAACTATCAATTAGAGACAGTCTGCCACACGATTGAAGACGCAATTCAATTTCAAACGCAGAATCATAGTTTTAGTATCTAAAACAAAAGTAAAAAGTTGTACAGGAGCTCCTCGATAAACCCGACTCTTTGCTCCGTTCAAACTATGGCCCTTGCTTTACATCGGAACGCGCTCGTAAGAATTAAAGAGCCCAACTCCATCCGAAATGGACCTTTTCCGTCTCTCGGCCCAAAGTTTACATGTCTGTTTTCCGAATGAAAAAATTTAAAAGGTGTGTTTGTTTATGTCATATTTAAAAAAATTTATGTCATATTATTATTTATATTATATGTTAAATTTTGTAATATATAAACATGTATCGTATTTATAGAAAAAATCTTAAAAGATAGCATTTGTAAAAATTTAGGAATCTAGGAAAATGCCGCTTTATCAATTACACCACTTAATTTGATGTGGCTAATTCCTTTCTATTTTTTAATTGTTTTATTTGTTTTTTAAAATGTTGTGGTTTTAATAAGAATGGATTTTACCTCAATTTAAAAGTGTTTTGTCTTATTTTCTAGTGTTAAGTTGTGTTTTCTTTCCTCTAGTTTGGTTTCTTTTTATGGATTGGATTTTTCTTTTGTAGAGGCTTTGTTTAAGAGACACGTATGCGTTTGATTATTTGTGTACTTATTTAAGAGTTCGTTTTCGAAACTTGGTACACAAGTATACTTCCCTTGGATAGATTATTTGAGTTTATTGATGCCAATTGTCGTGGGTTCTGTAATTCGAGACCATATGAACTAGTGTTGGTGTTTGTGTTTCCTTGATTTGAATTATATTCCCTTTTAAAAAAATAATAAAGATGATTGTGATCTACCTATCTTTTTTAATATCAAATCCTAAAATAATGACGTGTTTGGTGTTTTTTTAAATGTTTTGAAAATGCTTTTGCATAGCTTTCAAGACAAAAATTTCAAAACAACTACACAATTTTTAAAAATTCTCATTTCTTCAAACAAAACTATTTCAAAATGCTACCACTATTTTATTCCTTCTCTAACCTTTTTACCTGCTACCACCAACCCCGACGCCAACTACACAACATCACTGACCTTGATATTTACTAAAATACTTAATTAATGTTTATGTTTGAATATGCAAAGGGTGGGGCCAATAGCTTAGAAAAATAGAGAAATTTTAAATAAAGGTTGTGAAATATGAACTTGAAAAAAGAGATGTGAAACATAAAGCATCAATGGTAAAAAATCTTACCCCAAAAAGGTAAAAAGACAGTAGTAAAAAGGAAAAAAAAAAAACCCACAAATCTTATATGTATAAAAAAGTCACAAATATTAATAGTTTTGTAAAAAGAAAGCTACAAATCTTTTTCATTTTCAAACCAATATTGAGTTGAGCAAACAATTTCGTCTATGTCAGAAATTCTGTCAGACCATATCAAGTAATTAGCCATGTATTTTCCAGAGCCAAATTCATTTTTTAGGTTTTTTACACCTCAAGTCCTCAAACTTTTTGATCTTTGGCGTTTGGATTCTAATATAAATCCAAATAACTAGGTCCATGAACTCTCATTTTCTTAGCATTCGCTTCCTATTTTGAAAAATTTGACAAGTAAGCCCTCAATTTCTTATACGCTTGTTATATTTTAGACTAAATAGTTATGTTCTTGTTTTAGACTATCTTTAATACAAATGTCAGTGCTAGTGTTATATTTGCCACTAAAAAAGTATAAAAATAACATATTTGATATGTTTTTTGATTTTATGCTCCAATGCATAGTGCTATTTAAAATATCATATTTATCGTTTGTTATAATTATTAAACCTTGAAATTTTAAAAGTAAACTTTTAATATTAAAAGAATTAAAAAGTAAGAATGTTGTAATTATTAAAACAAAAAGTCGATCTACTAACCAATATGAATCAAATACCAAATTTGTTATATGCTAAACTTTGTGTCAAATTTACTATAAAGTTTAGCATATAGCAAATTTGGCACAAACAGGGCATTGCATTGAAGAGGTTTTTTTATACGTAAATGCTAAATTTATCATGGGCACATCAATTTAGCATTACCTTAAAGATGATCTTGCAAATTACGATGAAAACATAATTATGAATAGGCATGTGGGTCCTTATTTTAAATTTGGGACAACTAGATCCTTAAACTCTTTCTTTTATTTTTTATTTTTTTGGGGTACTTGGTTACTATTTGAAAATTTTGACATCTGAGTCCTCAATTTCCTATAAGCTTGTTGTCTTTTATATTGATAATTATAATTATCATTATTTTTTTTTTTAGAATTATGACGATAACGTGATTATGAAAGGGTATGTGAATGATTCATCAAAACGCCCAATCATAAAGATCATGTTTGATTAGGAATAGGAAAATTCGATGGAAGGAAAAGGTAAATACATGTCTCGTGCTTTTCGATTTAAGATGAAGGAAAGAAAAACATAATAATATTCTTTAATTTTTCTAAATTTAGAGTGACCCATCTCGATACATATATTAGTTATATGTACGAAGATTAGCTTAGCAATTGTCCGCAACATGAGAGATATTTAAAGTTGACAGGCACGTGTAATAATTGTAAGCAGATGAACATAAGTACGTATGGTTTCATAGATGCATCTATTCAATAATAATAAAAGAAAATAATAAAACGTATCAAATGCTACATATTCTTAATTTTACGCACGAAGCTCGTTTAGGCATGTGTTCATGTCGACCGACATACAAAATGTTTAAAACAACAAGATTTTTCTCAAATAAAATTGAAAATCTAATCTAGATTTTTCCCCTTTCTTTTGGAAAATGAATTCTCTACTTTCCTCTCTCTCTCAACCACCAATATAAATTAGTCACTTCAGCTCGTGAAATGTGATTTTAAACATATGAGACTAATAATCGTGGCATATGTAACTCATTGTTTTGGCAAATGAGTTGTAAATTATGTAAATCTCTCACATACTATTCACATATTATAGATAAAGTTAAAATATGTAAAAATATAAAACTTTTATATGTTGTAATATTTGAAACTTATTTTCCAAACATCCCATGTATGTTATAACTCTTGGAATTCTTGGATTTCCCATGAATCTTTAAGCTACTATGATCCAAAGTTAACTTCAAGAGAGCATTTTTCTTTTTCTTCGTTTTCCAGTTCAACCTTGTTTTCTTTTTCCCTCAACAGACACATATAATTTTTTTCCCTTTTTCATTTTTTATCTATATAAATCTGATTAAATCCTAGCGGAATTATTAAAAATCATAAACAATGAATTAGGCACAAAAAGAAAAAGAAAGGAATCATTATCACATAAAAGACAATTTTGCACTACCAGTGGAACAAGTTATTTTAGTCATTGGATTAACTCTTTAACGATTTGTTCTGCGACTGAAAACAGTTCTATGTCTCATGTTATAAATTTTTAACATGGATAGTTATAGATCATACCTCAAAAAATTAATTCAATAAATATAACAACATGCTTCATCGGTAGTGCAAAATTACCTTATTCACTATATGAATTCTCACAAAAATACTAGAGGTTTAGCTGATCTTTTATGGTCCATGTGTCCACACACCACCACATTTTTTTCCCTTTCTTTAATTATTTATTCTTGCAAAGTCCCCATTTTTTTTTCCTTTGCTTTAAACACAATTCTTTTGAAGGGCACTTATTTAGCAATCCTCACCAGTTTTTTATCGATAGTGCATGTTTTGAAACTGTTTAATTATTTATTTTTTTAACAAATTTAATGACCAAAAAATAAATAACTATCAATAGGTATATTTTTTGTTCCTATATAAGAAATTACTTCCTTTGAATGCTACTATTATTTGAATTGTTGAGGGCCATGTCTTCTATTTTAAGTCCAATTCATTTATAGTTTCCTTTTGTTTGGAATGAAATTTCCTTTTTTTTCTCAAAAAAAAAAAAAGAATCCTGTGGCTGCAGTTTTGGGGAATGTCCTTTCATTTAGAACGCTGTCCACGACAATATTTCTGAGATAAGTATTCAGTAGTCAAATCAACAGCCGTTGATACCTGTGCATAGTCTTCCGATCCAACGATCCTGCATACATAAACATGATAAGAATCGTAGCCACCACAAAGTTCGAACAACGACCATTGTCGTTTTCTGAATCTCTGACTCGATTTAGTTATTTTACTCCAGACATACAATTGCCAGCCGCAAACATTTCTACAGGGACGAAGAGTGACGAAAAACATCAATTTCCAATAATACCCTCCACCAGATCCCGCGGGTCCCACCTGACCATCTTCAACTAATCGCAAAATTCCCAGGTGTTGGATTTTTTTTTCAAGAGCTTAAATAAAAGAAATTTTTTTAATTGAAACAGATCTAATTCGTTTGGTTTGTGGTTTGTATCACCGTTTAAATTATTTTATTATAGTATTTTTATAAACCAACCAAACGGAACAGGTATTGTTTAGATCTGGGCCAATTTCAATCAAGTTTTTTGTTCTTATTACCAGTGCTCTGCGAGGCAAGACATGGAGATTACAGATAACCCAAATGTGAAAGAGAATCTGCCAACAAAGAAAAAGAATCTCTAAATTTTTTTTTCCTCATTGAGGGATAAAAGAAAATATTGAAAAGCATTTGACACATATTTTCTGCATAGTAATCCCCTTGGAATGGCATTGATACGCATTCAGATCCATTGAAACTCAATCTTCTTCACCTTCATTTCCTTCCATACATTCACGAAACAACTCGTAATTTTTTTCCTTGGTTGAGACTAGAGATATAATATCCTCCCAAAAAAAAAAAGAAAAAAAGAAAAAAAGTTCTGTCGTTTTCCTTCTTAGGTGTGTTGTCTCTCACCACCCACCACCAAAAACCAAAATCTTTTTTCCTTAATAAAAAACTTTTAATTTTTTTTTATCTTCTTGTATGAATGAAAGTTGTGCGTATATATATAATTACATGTATATAGACCAAAAAACACAATTGGTGTGCTGCGTTATCGTATCTACAACCCAACCCACCACCCCATTTGCGTCACTCACTCCAATGGAATCATAAACCAAGGGGGGAAAAAATAGTAAAACAAAAAAAAAAAAAAAAGAAACCAACTTTATAAAAAAAACCGATTTTCCTCTGTTCCCAACAACCCACAATATAAGAACATAAAATACAGAGTGCTGTAAGCACATATTCGTATTCCAGTTTTAGCCATGGAACGAGCTCGGCGAGTGGCGAACCGGGCTTTCCTGCAACGACTGGTTTCGGAGGCGAAGAAGCAGTACCGCAAGAATGAGTCTCCCGCCGCCGCCGCTCTCCAATACGCATACTCTCCGATGTCGTACACGCCGTCGCGGTACGTCTCGTCTCTCTCCCCCTGTTCTCGCCACACCAGAACGATTCCCAGATCCGAAACGACGTCGTACAAGGTCGGTCACCGCGGATTTGGTTATTCCCAGAGCCGGTCGATCTCCGTGGAGGCCTTGAAGCCCAGCGACACATTTGCCCGCCGCCACAACTCCGCCACCAAAGAAGAGCAAGCCAAAATGGCGGAGCTTTGCGGATTCCAGAGCCTCGATTCTCTCATCGACGCCACGGTTCCGAAATCCATCAGGCTCGAATCTATGAAGTTCTCCAAGTTCGATGAAGGACTTACGGAGAGCCAAATGATCGAGCACATGAAGGATTTGGCTTCGAAGAACAAGGTTTTCAAGTCGTACATCGGGATGGGCTATTACAACACCCATGTCCCTCCCGTGATCTTGAGGAACGTAATGGAAAACCCGGCTTGGTACACCCAATATACCCCTTACCAGGCCGAGATATCCCAAGGAAGGCTTGAGTCCCTCCTCAATTTCCAGACCCTCATAACGGATCTCACCGGCCTCCCGATGTCCAACGCCTCGCTGCTCGACGAAGGCACCGCCGCTGCCGAGGCAATGGCGATGTGCAACAACGTCCAGAAGGGGAAGAAGAAGACCTTCGTCATTGCCACCAACTGCCACCCACAGACAATTGATATCTGCAAGACTAGAGCTGAAGGTTTCGATCTTAACGTTGTCACGTCGGATCTTAAGGACATAGATTACAAATCCGGCGATGTTTGCGGTGTTCTTGTCCAGTATCCGGGGACCGAGGGGGAGGTGTTGGACTACGGGGAGTTCATCAAGAACGCTCATGCCAATGGAGTTAAGGTTGTGATGGCGAGTGATTTGTTGGCATTGACAATGTTGAAGCCGCCGGGCGAGTTGGGCGCCGACATTGTTGTTGGATCTGCTCAGAGGTTTGGTGTTCCGATGGGATATGGTGGTCCTCATGCCGCGTTCTTGGCAACTTCACAAGAGTACAAGAGGCTGATGCCGGGGAGAATCATCGGTGTTAGTGTCGATTCATCAGGGAAGCCTGCTCTGCGTATGGCTATGCAAACTAGGGAGCAGCATATCAGGAGGGACAAGGCCACCAGTAACATTTGCACTGCTCAGGTGAAAAAAATAAAAAAATGAAAAATAAAGACTTAAACTTTTATGTGTGTTACGTCTATGACAATGATTTGGCATATTTAAACCTTTATATATGTTAAGTATACGACAATGTTTGGCATAGTTTTTGTTTAGAAGGTTTTAGTGATGTCCCTTTCTGTTTTGTATTTTTTGGGGTTTTCAGGCGCTGCTAGCAAACATGGCTGCTATGTATGCTGTTTATCATGGACCTGAAGGGCTTAAAACAATTGCCCAAAGGGTTCACAGTCTTGCCGGTGTGTTTGCTCTTGGATTGAAGAAGCTTGGCACTGTGGAAGTTCAGGGCCTTCCCTACTTTGATACTGTCAAGGTCAAGACTACTGATGCTCATGCAATCGCAGATGCTGCTTATTACAGTGAGATAAATCTGCGAGTTGTAGACTCAAACACCGTAAGTTTGACGACGGCAATGCTATGTTGGAAAAAAGAAACAGAAATGGATTCAGAGTGTTTGTGTATTGATTTTAACAGCAATTTAATTGCCTTGCAGATCACTGTTTCCTTAGATGAAACAACTACCTTGGAGGATGTTGACAAGCTTTTCAAAGTCTTTGCATCTGGCAAGCCTGTGAGTTTTATCATGTGTATGGAGATATACGGTATTTGGATTCAATAAAACAAAAGTTTTGTTCATCTAACTGAGAACTTTTGTTCCTCATCAGGTCTCATTCACTGCTGCATCTCTTGCATCAGAAGTTCAGCCTGCTATTCCTTCTGCCCTAAAGAGGGAGAGTGCATTTCTTACACATCCAATCTTCAACTCGTACGTCCTTTTTACATAGTGTCATCGACTCATAATTTACATGTTTTGAATAGAAAGTTGGAATACAATTCAAGTTTGGTCGAATTTTTGTATGAAAACACTGTTGCAAAAAGGTTTGAAACAAATTTTTTTTTTTTGTTCAAACCTGTGAAAGAGACAAGGGGTTATGTGTAAGCACTCTGACTTTTAATTTCTGTGTTAGTTACCACACGGAACATGAGTTGCTCAGATACATGCACAAGTTACAGTCAAAGGACCTTTCACTGTGCCACAGCATGATTCCACTTGGTTCTTGCACAATGAAATTGAATGCAACAACAGAGATGATGCCAGTGACATGGCCTAATTTCACTGACATTCACCCTTTTGCCCCTGCTTCTCAGGCCCAGGGATATCAGGTAGTCCAAAATGTTTGCCTGCTAATAAATTCAAATACACTAGCATATGTTCCTTTTGAACAAAACATATATGTTTCTCTCTCAATGTTGCACTGAGTTTTGTTACAATTGTCATTTTCCAGGAAATGTTCAACAATCTGGGTGACCTATTATGTACAATCACTGGTTTTGACTCTTTCTCCTTGCAACCTAACGCTGGAGCTGCTGGAGAGTATGCTGGACTGATGGTTATTCGTGCATATCATAAGGTACAATCACTGACCTTGTTTGTTAATTGTTTTCTAGTAGTCTATTGAAATTGACAGCTAATTAGTCAAAAATAACTTTTGAATCTCAAGTATGTGAACAAACAGAAATCTTAGTTGCATTGAATGGAAATTGTAGGCAAGAGGGGACCATCACCGCAATGTGTGTATCATTCCAGTTTCGGCACATGGCACAAACCCTGCTAGTGCTGCAATGTGTGGGATGAAAATTGTGCCTGTTGGAACTGATGCCAAGGGAAACATCAACATTGCGGAGTTGAGAAAGGCAGCTGAAGCAAACAGGGACAACCTCTCAGCTCTTATGGTAAGCGCGATCCTTTATGGCAGGAAATAAATTTCAATACTTGAGGAAGAGAAGAAAGGTTAGATGAAAATAAGTTGAAGAACATCAACATTCATCTTCTGATTATAATGAGATTTAAATCTTAGGTGACATATCCTTCCACTCACGGAGTGTACGAAGAAGGTATCGATGAGATATGCAACATAATTCATGAGAATGGAGGTCAAGTGTACATGGACGGAGCTAACATGAATGCGCAGGTCAGTTTCATCTATCTTCCTCTATTCTTTTGTATTCTATTTTATTTTTTTCATACATGTCCGATAGTAGTTAATTCTATATCAGTTTTTTTCTTTATTTTTTATTTTTTTATTTTTTTGTGGTTTTTGGTGGGGTGGGGGTGGGGTGGGCGAGAGCCTTTTTGTTGTAGTTGTCAAGATTTTAAATCTTTCAGACTCAAAATAAGCTTGAAATGAGCACTCAGAAGATCTTTATGAGCTACAAATGTTGTATTTCACCTAGCTTCTCTCATGGTCTAACAAGGAGATCTTACTGGTTTTTATTGATCATGTTAAAGTCTTAATGAACTCTTAATTCTTACAGGTTGGTTTAACCAGCCCTGGTTGGATTGGAGCTGACGTTTGCCATCTCAATCTCCACAAAACATTTTGCATTCCGCATGGAGGAGGTGGTCCTGGAATGGGTCCTATTGGTGTGAAGAAACACTTGGCCCCATTTTTGCCCTCACATCCGGTGGTAAACAACCCTTTCCAATCATGTTTACACCCACTTGCTCTAGTTAGAAATATATTCATCCAACAACGATAATTATTCTACGAGTTTTTCATATTCTATTCCGATTTTTTGATATCTAAATGTAGAGAGTATTTTATCTTTATTTGATATATGAAGCCATTCGAGTCACATCTTTCTCCGAATGTAAAAATGTAAAAATCTCAATTAATTTCTCTTTTCCCTTTTATCTGTCTGAAGGTACCTACTGGTGGCATTCCCGCCCCTGATAAGGCACAACCACTTGGAACCATTGCTGCTGCACCTTGGGGTTCTGCACTTATTTTGCCAATATCTTACACTTACATAGCTATGATGGGGTCTAAGGGACTCACTGATGCATCAAGGATAGCTATTCTGAATGCAAACTACATGGCAAAACGTTTGGAGGTACACTTTTTCTATCGTCACTATTTGTTTGCTTTATGCTAACATCAATTAGGTCTGTAAAGGAAGTAAAGCCCATGTTATTTTTATCCTACCAAAAAATAGTTCTTTTACAATGTGATGGTATATATCTAGTAGTCCACTTCATTAAGAAGTATAATTTCTTTGGCTTCCTTTTCTTATTTGGTTTATGTATATAATTTCTTTGGCTTCCTTTTCTTATTTGGTTTATGTTTTTCTTTCAGAACTATTACCCCATTCTTTTCCGAGGTGTTAACGGAACATGTGCGCATGAGTTCATTGTCGACTTGAGAGGCTTCAAGGTAGATTTCTTATTTGTTTTCTCCTTCAAATGCTCTCTTCTATTGGTCATCTTCTGTTCATTCCGTGACTCATTGTATTCCATTATTGTCGCAGAATACCGCTGGCATCGAGCCCGAAGACGTTGCCAAGCGTTTGATGGACTATGGATTTCATGCACCAACCATGTCATGGCCAGTTCCTGGCACACTCATGATTGAACCTACTGAGAGTGAAAGCAAAGTATGTTCTACTAGCAGAGACTCTCTTCCTCGTTCTTTTACTCCAAGAAAACAAATCTTTTCGATCTCGTTCTTTATTTTTTTTTTGGTCTAAGAAAAATTTGCTGTGATTGCAGGCTGAGTTAGACAGGTTTTGTGAGGCTCTCATTTCTATCCGGGAAGAAATTGCTCAGATTGAGAAAGGAAAGGCCGACATGCGCAACAATGTGCTGAAGGTAACAATTTGCTTGTCATACATTAGAAGAATAGGGTGTTTGGCATTGTCAGTTTCAACCAAAACATTTGGTTACCACAATGTAAAGCTCTTATATGTTACAATGTCAAAAAAAGTGAGCTACTGTTTAAAGCTCTTAAATATTATAGTATAAAGCTCTCAAATACTACAGTATTTTTAACCAAAATTGTCCAAACACCCTTTAATTTGTTTGCTTTTAGAGCACCTGCAATATCTAAAACGTGAAATTGCAGGGAGCTCCTCATCCACCATCACTGCTCATGGGAGATGCATGGACAAAACCATACTCGCGCGAATACGCAGCTTTCCCTGCCCCTTGGCTTCGCGCCTCCAAGTTCTGGCCTACTACAGGTATGCTTTCACGTTTTATCCTCGATATGAGAGATAAAATAAGCTGAAAATGAGCAGTAACATTGCAGTACAAGGTTGACATTGCTAAAAAAAAGAGCAATTTCGCATGGAAATTCATTCTAATTCACGTCTTTTCTCTTATACATGATAATAACTTTATGTTGCCTTTTTCCCCCTTGGTATCAGGACGTGTTGACAATGTGTATGGAGACCGCAACCTCATCTGCACCCTTCTCCCAGCCTCGCAGGGTGTCGAAGAGGCGGCTGCCGCCACTGCTTAATCTCCGACTCTGTGCATCCGGTGTCGACTTTCTCTCCTTTGTTATCAAATCACCCTACTCCTCCTCCTTCCATCCATCCTTTCTTCCTTCCCTGTAATATAAATTCTTCATCTTCCACACGCATTCGTTCTGCTGCAGCAGGGTGACACTCATTTTCCCGATATGATAATGATGATCAACCATCATAATAACAAAAAAAAAAAAAATGTTGCTAATTGCAACTCCAAAAAAATGTTGCAATTATAATTTGCTTTCTCTCGTCACCTTTTACGTTTCTCTTGCACAATAGCTGGATCATAAAAAGAAAAATAAAATAACACAAAAGTCTTCATTTTTTTCCCCTTGTTTAGTGCTCTTTATTGTTCAATGATTGAAAAACTTGACTTGCTCCAAAATCAAAAGATGATAAATCAATAATACTTTTAACTCAGACATTTGAAACATGAACAATTCACAACTGAAGAGTTTCGAGATTGAGCTGGCAATTCATTATCCAGTTCGTTGCCAGCTAAATTTCACAAATGGATTGTACTTTCACTGACATTGTCAATGCCACCGCAGAGATTCGTCTCCAAAACAAAAAAGCCTGTTCACTGCTAGCTTGCTGCTCCTGGCCAAAAGTTGTCGGTTTGTTTGTTCTTTGTTCACAATACACAACTTTAAAAAATGACTTTATCTATCGAAAAAGTCCATTTTAAATTTGGAGAATTCTCTCATTGTCATCTTTTTCTTGAACGGTTTAAAAATTGTATTTTATTGATAGACTTTTATTTATTTATATTTACTTTATAGCAAAATTTTAATTTAAAAATTGGTTTGCTGCAAAATGTCCCTTTTAAATTAAAGGGATTCTTCCTTGATTTTAATTTTTCGTTTCGGACTAATGTCTCGTTTCGGTGGTCCATGAAGTTGACCCTTTTTTTTATATATTTGTAACTACTGAGAAATGAAAGCGAACCTCCGCAATCTAATGGAAATAAAAGCATATTATTTCACCTACTAATCGACAATCTAAATAATAATTTTTAGCCATATATTGTATTATTGTACATGCATTGGTTGCTTTTTTCCTCCTTTGGGTGACCCTTAAGACATTCAATCATATATATAATGTATATTATATATACATATAACATATAGTAAACTTCTTCTTCCCCATGGATAAGTTCAAGGAATTCAAACAACCAAACCAATGTTACCCTTATGCCATGAAGTTATCTATAAACCCGTAAAAGCAAAACTCATTGTTCGCAGAAGTTGTGACTTAATTCACCTTTTTTCTCCCCCCATTTGGAGTCTCTGATTTAATGACTCTATGAACCTTTGAAAGTGTAGCCTCCTAGTACCAACCATATTTATGAGAACTTTTACGAAACACCAACAGTTCAAAAGTAGACACTTTCAATAAAATTATTAATCCAACCATTTGAGCACCGTTAAAATCATGGTTTCTCGCTTGATTATAAATAAACATGAAAGGAAAAAAAAAATACAATTAAATTACTCAAACGCTTCGCTTACAAGTTTTTTTTTTCTTTTTTATTTTTTTGCCCTCACAATTTACAAGCTAAATAAATTCTAGTCCGCCTTTAATATTCAACTTTGGATATTCTGTCCTACATAAAGAATATTCCTAGGTTTAATACCTTTAAAATGAAAACACATCTCGTTGCCTCAAGTCTATGCCCTATCAACTTATTGTATTAACTCCATTTATTTTACCAAGTAACACACCAATAACTTGGGAAGAAACACCTTTTTTTTAATGTTGTATTTAGGAATTTGCGTGTAGACGTGGGTTTTCAAACAAGTCCATGCCAAAATTCTCCCAACATGCCTCAAATGTACGTTTTGTATTTCTTTTTTCACATAAAAAAAAGTAGGGGTAAGAAAAGGGAGGTCCATAATCCATATCGAGTAACAAAGAATGGATAAATTCTACATTGGACGTGTCAATTATTAAAACAATAAATGAAATGATAAATAATTCCCACTACGGTGTGGTTGCGTGCAGAAATGGGAAAAAATAAAGAGAAAAGGGGAAAAAGGGGAAATTTATTTTTTTTTTTGAAACGAAAAGTCAGGTCCAAAAACAAAGTCACAGACTCACAAACCTCACGTTCCCCTTGTGGCCATAAATATTTTCTCCTTCAGACTGGCGGCATTCTTTTTTATTTTCTTTTTTTTTTTTGTGTTTTACTTTCTTTCTGTTTTTTATAACTAAAAGTATGTTTGAGAAGTGTAATTACAACTAAAATTTTTGAACTAAAACTGTAATATATAAGAACTTTACTATGTAGCTTATTTTTTTTATTATTGTAATATATAATAGCTTTATATTGTAACAACTAAAAATTTTAGTTAAAACTAATTTTATCAAACATTTTATAAATATTATTATAGAACCTTATAAATGTTAATTGTTCTAATGTATTATACTCTATCTTGCAGATGATCTATTCAAAATGACACAATACATCACAGTACACGGATTAATGCTGCACCACCCCATGATCTGTCCCAATTCGACCTAATTAACTGTTCTCGGCAAGACCATTATAGAAAATAATTAAAAAAAAAGGTTTAAAGAAATGCCAAACAACTTTTTTTAAAGTGAAATAACCCAAAAGGAATTTCAGTATTACCTAGATACTATTATTGTACAAGTAAAATTAAGATTTGAATACATGGACAGCTGCAGAGGTTGCTTTTTGAGTGGCTGAAATTTTTGGGTGTGGTCGTGGATCGCGGCAGAGGCTGCTTTTTTAGGATCTGTGTTTTGTGTTTGGTGGTATAATAAGTACGGTGGTCTCCCACCGGCCCTTTGTGCTATGTTTGTTGTTTCGGTATTGTGTCTATAGGTTAGGTTTGGTCTAAAAGCTAGTGTTCCCATGTCTGTTGGTTGGTTAGGTGGTGTAATGAGTCAGGATTGGTTTCATGTGTGGGTCTTTTCCGTGAACGTTGGGATCACAGTAAGAAGGAGGTTAGCCACGTATTAAGCTAGGATTTCGTTTAGCTCCATCGATTGTTGCATGGACTCTTGGGTGGGTTCTTTAAGTTTGCTCATGTACCCGTTTCTTGGTCTTGGGACCATAGGCAATAATCGATCATCACTAAGAATTGGAAAAAAAGTTTTAAGAATTGGATAAGTCATTTGTTATTTTTTTTTTTTAAGGAATTGATAAGTCATTCCTTCGCATTGTGCAGGCAAATTTTTTAAGTATTTGATGCTTAATTTATTTTTTTATTGTTGAGCCGTACTTGATACAAAAATAGTTCAAATTTCAACAATTAAATTGATCGATCATCATCTGATGTCTAAAAAATTGACTGCATACCACTTGTAGCATTAAAACACTTTTTTTTTGAAAGTATTGGTTGTATTTTCATTCTCACTCTCTTTTACACTCTTTTTATTCACTGCTTGATATGTGAATTTTACTATTTTATTTTCTGTTTAAATAATAATTTACAATATTAGTGGATTTTATGTGTTAGACAATGACTGCAAATAGTGTAAAAGAGAATAAAAAGATAGTGTTCTTAGTATTTCTTTTTCTTATAATCAACTTGCCTAGTTTTTTAAAGAAAAAATCCATTTTGCGTAAAATTTGTCGTGCTAGATTTGCAGCTCTAAATGCAATTTCCTCATGGTAGGAAGTTGAACCCACCCTCAATAAAAAAAATAAAATGATATAGAATCTCAGATAAGATCTTATAAACTAATAATTGATCATTCTCAATTATTTCTTTTTTGTTTCCTTAACAAGATGTAATTAGAGCTTTAACACAAGATTTAACATTCACGGAGTATAAGAATATTGAAAAATAAGCATAATCTATGGGTGTAACACCCCGAAGTTGATTAAATGGTATTAGAGTGTAAAATGGTGAATTAGTGTGCCATGATGAGTGTTTTGAACTTAATTTGATTATTTTGTGAAAATTAAGAAACCTTGTGTTAATTTACTCTTTTAGTGATTTTTAATTATTCTAAATTGTTTTTAATTGTTAATTTAATTTTCAATAAAGTAATTTGATTTTGAAAACAGTGTATTGTTGCACATAATTTTATGCAACTACTTTTCTCTCTTTTCTTCTATGTATTTGACTCTTTCTCTCTCTTTCCTCATTTCCTCTTATTTTCTCTCTTTCCTCTCTCGTCTCTCTCTTCCTCTCGGTTTGCTCTCTCATTCTCTCTCTAAAATTTTTAAACAAAATTCGTTTTCAGGCTTCGGGATTGTGGATTGAAGGCTCGGGAACGCGATTGAGCAACCACAAACTCGATTCAAGCTTCGATTTAAGGTTAGTTTTCAAAATTTCTAAAGTTTTTCTATTTTTTAAATTTTCTTGCATTTTGAAATTTAAGAATTTCTAAGTCTAGAAAAGCTTTAATCTAGCTTAGAGTAACTTGGATTAACTAGGATTGAAGCTTTATTTCATCAAAAACGGATTAGAATCAAGATTTTTCATTTTTCCTCTATTTTTTCTATTTTCGGATTTTTGCAAAAATCTTGTTTAAAACTTGTTTTAAATCGTTAAAAAGTGTTCTATTATGAATTCCTATAGTTTATGATGATTATCCATGCCTAGGAATTGAGAAAACAGGTTAGATTTGAAGATTTGGAATTCGAAATGCCGAGACCCGTGCGTGAAAATTTTTGGAATTTCCTAGATCGGCAGGTCGAACTTCGTGTTCGGCAGGCCGGATTCAAAGGATCGGCAGGCCGGACTCATCCGACCGGCAGGCCAAACCTGGAATGTTCGGCCGATCGGACTTGGCTTTCCGGCAGACCAAACTGTGCAGTTCGGCAGGCCGAACCAGGGGAAACGGCAGGCCGACCGAGCAAGGAAAAATTTTGTGATTTTCACCCGTTTTAACTGTTTTGAATCTCGATTTAAATTTCAACTTCATATAATGATTTTATAAACCTAAATGGCACACTAGGACACCATGAGATGATTTAGTACCATAGGATACCTTAGGTTAGATACTAATGGACTAAGTTACTATGCATTTAGGATTTGTGCGTGGATCCGCGGAGCTAATGTATAGCGGACCGGGATTACAGTGTAAGACACCGATACGAGTATTGAGGTAGGACTTCTACCCTTTTCTTTGGTAGCCGATTTTAAAATGCTTTGGCCTAAAAAGGATTTCTATAAAAATGTATTTAAATGACTTGTTGATAAAGGATTTTCATTATCTGTTTTCTAAAATAGTGGATTGAGACGGATTTTATAATAAACTTCATAATGAATATACATGATTATATCTAGTAAAGAAGAGATTTTATGAATCAGAGAGATATATATGTATATATATGTTTTAGGACACGATGCCATCTCAGAGATCGGGTTGTGTAGTGAACAACCTTGGGGGTAGGTCCCGAAACCCAGCTGGGCCACTACGGTGGTGAGTTATGAATGGTTTGCCCAAGAAAGAAAAAACGGTATTCTTTCTGGTTGTTTTATTTGGATTATTTTTGGAAGTTTATATTTTATTAAATTTCTCATTTAATTATCTATTTGTTGATGGTTCCAGTTCATTTCTACATATTTAACTGATTTTAAGAAATTTCTTTTAAAGTTAAATAATTTCTAAATATAGTCCTACTGAGCCTTTCGCTCACGTTTTTATTTGTTTTAAAATCTTAACCCTAGGTGGATATCAGCATAGGATTGGAGAAGAGTCCGCCGACCGAACTTACGACCCGTAGAAGAATTTGGTAGGTTAAAATATAATTCAAGGCATGTAAGATTTTAACTTCTCCTTTATTTTGGGACTGTGGTTGTATCATAACATTGTCAGTACTATATGTGTGGGCACAATATGTGGGCTAGTGGGACCCATACGCGTTCCACCCTATATTTAACTGTTTTATGTTATTTTCATTTATTTAATTATTGTAATGGTTTGTTTTAATTCCTTAAATTATTCTATTTAAACAAATTTTAAAATTTTCACTTTTAATTATAAATTCAAATTTTAAACTCTGTTTTTAACCAAATCTTTATTTAATTAACTTAATTAAACCACCACGTCACCTCCCGTACTCCGGGGCGTGACAATGGGCTATATACAAATAAATGTTCCAATCTTAGAATTGTGTAAATTACAGAAAGTTATCAAATCTTTTTAAAAAAAATTATAAATTGAAAATAACAATGATTGAAAATAACAAAAGATTTAACGTTCACGAAGCAGCGTTGTGGATTTTTTGTTCTTTACATTTAAAAAAGAAGAATGCCAAAGTTAACATAATTGACAATGTGGCTATATTATTAGTGGGTTATATATAAAGCAATTTTTATGATAGGAAATGAATATAATAAGTACATGTTAGTATTTATTTTTCAGTCATTAAATTAAAAAAAAAATTTAATTATATCTAATGATTTTAAAATATGCATGATCTTTATCCCTACCAAAAGAGTCTTCTCTATATTAAATATAAAATATGATCGCAAAATCATACAACCTATTTAAAGCTATCAAATTTCTAAAATGAAAGAGATTTCCGATTATAGAAATAAATAGCAATTAAATTCGTTATTGTTGAAGGAAGCTATGTACAAAATCAACTTTCCATACAAATCACAGCCCGCAACCACGTCGAGGTGACAGAATTGGAAGTTTGATACATCAAAATAAAACGGACACTAAGCGTAATGGACGGTGAAGATTAGGTGGAGACCACTTGGATTAAATTGTGGATAAACCCACGCTAGTTGTATAGTGGAAGGCCTTGACTTGGGGGTTGGGGCATTATAAAATTTGGGCAACAAGAAGGGAAAAAAAAAAAAACACATTTTTATTCATTTAATTTAACTTATTGTGTGATTTATTAAAACTGGTTATTCTGCTTCGGGTTATACATTACAGCGTATTGGAGGGAATGGTTGAGCGGTTAATTTAAGTCTCTCTCTCTCTGTATTTCTCTCTTTCAAGGGGTGCTAGCTTGACGAAGAAGGGTGCGCAGGTTAAGCGAATCTGCTTTGTCAGCAGTGGGGCGTAGGTTAAGCCAGCCAGTGGGACGGACGGAGAAAAAACCTGTTACGGATTATCAGATTTCAGATTTGTTGTTTTAGGTTTTCCATTGATGATCTTGATCGATGTCGAGAATGAAGCATCTGCTGAGGAAGCTTCACATCGGCGGGGGTCTCAATGACCACCAGAGGCTCGCCCAGGCCCGCCCCGTCGCGACTCCGATTAATTCGAATCCGAATTTGTCGGGGCCTTCCACGGCGCCGACGGTAGGTTCGAGTTCGGCGGCAATGGTGGGGAGAGTCGGGGCCGTCGATTCGCCGGCCGGGGGGGATAGTGGTAATGGTAGTGTTGGTGGTAGCGGCGGTGGTGGTGGCGTTGGTGCTGGGGAGTGTCTGGATTTCAATTTCTTGGAGGAGGAGTTTCAGGTGCAACTGGCCCTAGCGATCAGCGCCTCGGATCCCGATGTGCGAGAGGATCCCGAGTCCGCTCAGATCGACGCCGCGAAGCGGATTAGCCTCGGTTGCTCCACTCCAGTTGCCGATAGTCAAGCCCTAGTTGATATTCTTTCGCTCCATTATTGGGTACTTTCGATCTCCTATTATTTTTCTTTTGTATTTTTTGTATAATTATGGATTTTGAATTCGATTGACTTCATGCTTGGGTGAAGGCGATCCCTTGTTTTTTGTTTGGGAAAGATTTCGTTTCGATTGCATAACTTTTTTTTCTAATTATACAAGACAGATTTTCTGAATTCTGTTAATTTTTTATATGCATTGGATTAAAGGTGAGAGTTGAATCTATTGGCTCGAATTCTAGATCAGCGGTATCAGTTTGTCGTGTTTTTATGCTTGATTTGGAGGCTAATTAATGTGTTTTTGTTTATCTCTGGTTAACTGCCGGTGATTGGCTTTTGATTTTTAGTGCGTTTGTTGAAGTAAAGTAATTGATAATATCACTATCCAAATTGCATATCATGTTTGCCTCATCAGGCAGTGCACTCTGCTTTAACTGCAACATTGAACCTTCTTCCCCCAAAACCCCACAAGAAAATGCCAAGTTTAACATTTTCATTTTTTTTTTCCCAAGCTTTAACTAGTTTTTGCTTTTTTCTGTGTACGGTTGCTGAGGATAATTGGTTCTGATGAAATGACATTTAACTATTTATCTACTTCCGTTACATGCAGAGCTATAATGTTGTAAATTACAACGAAGAAGTGGGGGATGGGTTTTATGACGTATATACTGCTTCCTCGAACTTACTTGCCCAAGGAAAGATACCATTGTTGGTTGATCTACAAGCAATATCTGTTTCAGATGATGTTGATTGTGAAGTGATCTTGGTTAACCGCATGCTTGACCTTGAACTACGGCGTCTTGAGAAAAGGGCATATGCTATTTCAATAGAGTGCCCAGCTTCTGACCATGGTCTAATTTTTAGTGGCTTGATCCAGAAAATTGCTGATCTTGTTGTTGATAGAATGGGTGGTCCAGTTGGTGATGCTGATGAAATGGCTAGAAGATGGACCACACGGAGGAATGAGTTGAGGAGTTTGATGACCAATATTGTACTTCCTCTTGGACATCTTGATTTTGGACTTTCACGCCACAGGGCCTTGCTCTTCAAGGTTGTGCCAGTCCTTTTTTTTTTTTAATAGTTTCTCCTGTTTGCAAACCTCAATTGTGTTTCTGATACATTTAAGTCCTGATTTTCTTTCTTTCAAGTGGAATCAACTAATGGAATTTTGTTTTGGGGAAAAAAAAAAGTTCACTGTTGTGAAATCTTCTGGTTGGTTTGAAGTTTAAAAGACCGTAAGTAATCAATTATGTATTTTTTTGGCTCCAGGTGCTAGCTGATAGGATTAATCTTCCATGCATGCTGGTCAAAGGAAGTTACTACACTGGTACTGATGATGGAGCTGTGAACTTGATTAAAGTTGAAGATGGAAGGTAAATGCAAACTGACTTGGACTTGATTAAAGATGAAGTGGGAACTTTCCGGTAACACGGATCAATTGAAACCAATTCTTGTAATTACGTTTGACTAGCATGTCATGCAGCTTATTACAGCGCTTGTTTTCATCATACATTTTTTTCCTTCTAATTGAAGGTGGATCTTATAGATCTAGAATTCTGGAACTATTTATCTATTTGAGTTATTGTATTGTGCAGTGAATATATCATCGACCTTATGGGTGCCCCTGGCACCTTGATTCCTGCTGAGGTACCCAGTAGTCAGCTTCCAAATTCTTTTCTTGATATAAGGAGCTTGGCAGATGTCTCAGTGATGCCCACAGGCCTGAGAATGTTGAATGATGGACTAATTGAAACACCACCTGTATCCAAAGTTGGAAACTCAAGGTCAGATGAAGCATCACACGAGGCATCAGATGATGCGAGGCGCCTTGTTGAAGAAAACCAGAATGAGAAATGCGAACATGAATTTGGGAAGTCGCTCCCATCACCACAAATATCTTGTCAGAGTTCCTCAGGCACAGGCGGAAACGCATCTTCTGCACAAAAAAAGAAAGTTGAAAATGTATCAAAATATGTTATCAGTGCAGCAAAGAACCCTGAATTTGCTCAAAAACTACATGCTGTCTTGTTAGAGAGTGGTGCATCACCTCCTCCAGATTTGTTTTCAGATATAAGCCCACAGGATCTTGACGAGGACAGGTTGGTTAAACAAACTCATGTAGGAGACGGGAAAACTGCAGCTGGTGGAATTCAACGTCACCGGGATAACTTATTGTCACAGCAGGGGCAATCTTTCATACCTCTTTCTCAGGGGGTTTGTTCAAACTACAGTAATGTAGATAACGTCCAAAATCATGCTGCTGAAGGATTTGAACAGAACCAAAATGAACCGTCTATGCTTTCTGATGCAACTAACCTGGGATACCTGCTTGTTACCAACGGAAGTAATGAACCTATCCTGACTAATATTACAAATGTAGCTACGACCCCTGCTAACCCACCAAGACTTTACACAGGAGCTCTGAGAGAGGAACAAATTCACAAACCGGCCTTGCCCTTTGGAACTAACTCTTGCCAAATCAGTGATACTAAGAGGCTTTTTCAGGATAGGATAGATATTGATTTGGAAAAGGAGCCTGCAGTTAAAATGATGGAAACTGTCGCTGGTGGCTCGTATATTGGTCGTGATGGTCAAAGCGAGAGTCTCAACCCAGTGCTGGGGGAAGCTGCAGAGTGTGAAATTCAATGGGAGGATCTACGGATTGGCGAGCGCATTGGTATTGGTAAGAATTCTTTCTGTGACTGTTAGATTTCCTTGATGAATAAATCTAAAATACAGTAGTCTATTGTCCCCCATTTCAAAAAAAAAAAAAAAATGCATGGATATATGTTTAGACGCACACACACACGCACACGCATCATTGGTGTTGTATTTGCCTATACTATGTAGGTACTTGCATCATTTGATTTGGCCAGCATATCAATGATTTTACATTATGAATTTATTTGTTAAGAGGATTCATACCAAAGGGTTGCTTGGATACTGGGTATTTTATGCTCTTTAGCATTTGCCTGATGGATGTCATGGTATAGTGTACCTTATTTTTAAGTTCTTGGTTCAGTCAAATAACAATTTGTGTGCTTGGTATATATTTTTATTTAGAATGTTTAGATTTTTTAGTTTACCCTTTTCAATGAACTGATCATGACAGCATATGTTCCCTCTGAAGAAGACAAACTAATTTGAATATTTGATGGTTTTTTAGTTCACTATATGGTAGACGTATATATCTAAGCCAACCATAATATTAGGGTAGGATGGCTGTGCTGGACTCTCACTGTTATTATTTTTCCTTTTCTTGGAAAGAATGTTACATCCTGGGCTAGATGGTTGTTCAAGCACTCAGGGAGTGTACACTTGATAGTCGCAACTGATCAAGTCTGAAATCTTTGGACGGCCTTGAATTGTATGGTGATGCATTCTTAAAGTAGTTTGGTTATGCAGTAGCAGTCTCACATGATATCTTATCCTGTAGGTTCATATGGCGAGGTTTATCATGCAGATTGGAAGGGCACTGTAAGTATCTTATGAACAAATGGGTGATTCGTTAATCTTTTTTTTAGCAATCACGGTGATTCTTTTATCCTTTTTTTATTATCAGTGATTGCTTTTGTAATTCTAGATGAAAAATAAGATGTCATATTATTATTTCTCTTAGAAGATGATATATCTTGCTATATGCAGTGTGTGAATGTAATTTCTTTGCTTCCTGCCTCTTGAAAAAATCCATATCCAGAGTATCTAAACATCATGAAATTGAACTGGTGACTTTTGTTGATTTATTTGTTTATAAAGCGAGTGAATGAAAAAAAACAACAAAAGAAAAAGTATCCTCATCAACCTTTCTGAAATTTAACTGTCAAGCTTTGCTAATATGGAACTCATCACGTAGCATCATTTTTGTGGTTCTTTTTAAATTTGTTTTTGGTTTATCTTGCCTTTTTCCATGACAGGAAGTTGCTGTGAAGAAGTTTTTGAACCAAGATTTTTCTGGCGAGGCTTTACTTCAGTTTAAAAGCGAAGTAAGTTGCAATAATGTTATCATATACTTTTTCATTTTATTTCTTGTAATTATTTATTAATTGATTTATTTTTTGGCGGCGGGGGATGGGGGAGGTGGTGGTTATTATGAACCAAAAGCTGTTATTATTTTTTCATCATCAACATAATTGTTGTTTTTTGGTTGACAGGTTGACATTATGCTAAGAATGAGACATCCGAATGTTGTTCTTTTCATGGGGGCTGTTACTCGACCTCCACATTTCTCCATACTGACAGAGTTCCTTCCCAGGTTGATTTCTTTCTCACACTTCAAATTGCATCTAATAATTCCTTAAATTTAATTGTCAGCAGGACTTTAGTCTCTTTTAAGACCTCAGAGAAAACTCTTTTAATCTCTTAATATCTTTTAATATACAAGGAACACAGGAACGTATATGTGTGCATTAGTACATGTGCAAATTTCTGTATGGTTTGTCCTATCTCTAATGTTCTTTAAACATCCATGGGCTCACAGGGGGAGTTTGTATAGATTATTGCATCGTCCCAACTTTCAACTGGATGAAAAGAGGCGAATGAGAATGGCTCTTGACGTGGTGAGTGCTTTTTTGGTTTTTTGTTTTGTTTTTTTTGTTTTTTGTTTTTTGTTTTTTGTTTTTTTTTTGACGTCCCCCCCTCCCCTCTTCTTGTGAAGCTCGTTTTCTGAATAGACCTCTGCATTTTTACAGGCCAAGGGAATGAATTACTTGCATACCAGTCATCCTACAATCGTACATCGAGATCTGAAGTCTCCAAATCTCCTTGTTGATAAAAACTGGGTTGTCAAGGTCTAACAAAACCGTAATTTTGCCACTTCAATTCTTTTATGATAATTGGTTGTCTTTTTAATTTGGTCTAAATCATTTATCTCTTGCTGAGGTAAATGATTTTTACAATCGGTTGTTTTTCTTTTCCACAGGTTTGTGATTTTGGTTTGTCACGAGCAAAGCACCACACTTTTCTTTCCTCGAAGTCTACTGCTGGGACGGTAATACTTGTAAAGTTTGTTGCTGTTCAAACTGATTATTTTCCTTGTTCCGCCCATTAAGTTTCATTCTATTTTCTAGAATTATAGAGTACTAAAAAGTTTGTCTACTGCAGCCTGAATGGATGGCACCCGAGGTCTTGAGGAATGAACCGGCTAATGAGAAGTAAGTTTATTTATTTATTTATTATTTATTATTTTTTTTGCCTCCCAATTCCTAAAAAGCAAGAAGTTACTTGAAGGTGAATGCACCTTGGAAATGTTACCGTGTGTAAGGTTCTATAACATGCAATTGTCTTCGGATTGCAGGTGTGATGTGTATAGCTTTGGGGTGATATTATGGGAATTAGCTACTACCCGTATCCCATGGAAAGGATTAAACCCAATGCAGGTTGTTGGAGCTGTTGGATTTCAGAATAGGCGTCTTGAAATTCCAGACGAGGTTGATCCGGTGGTGGCCCAGATAATACATGATTGTTGGCAAAGGTAATTTTTAAGCATTACATGTCATATGTGGAGTCGGAGTCACTTTACATGATTGTCGGCGAAGGTAACATGATTGGCCCACTTCTTTTGCAGAGAGCCAAATCTAAGGCCCTCATTCTCAGAGCTCATGGTTCGTCTCCGGCGTCTTCAACGACTAGTTGTTGAAAAAACAAACTCTACAAATTAAAGCAACCAGAAAACAACATTATAATAAAAACTTCTGTGGATTTGTCCCCGAGCTCGAAGAGCTAGGGTTTGATTAGGTTTTTCCTTCTGTAAAAAGTAAAGAGAGAATGCTGGATTAGAAGTGTTGGCTCATTCAAAGTGGGGGCTCAGCACAAGCTGCTGTGGACAGAGTGGGGATCCTCCAAGTTAAGAGCTGCATAAGTGCAGCGGAGGGTACCACCGAAGATTAGTCTTTACTAGTAGTCTAGTGGGTAGTACATCAATCGAAGTGTAAGAAATTCCAAGAAAAAAGAAAAAGGAAAAAGAAAAAAGAAAAGAAAAGAAAAGAAAGAAAATAAATTTGTACATTGTGTCTGTGGAGGTCTAATTGAGGAATTGTAAGCATATGATCTCTGCAGGTTATTGGGAAAAATACATCTGAAAAAAGAAAAATTGAAAACAAAGCTTATGCACAGCAAGTGTTTTTAAAAACCTCTTGTTTTCTTCAAAGGGGCTGAGGTTCAAATGAAGGGATTCATGTAAATGGTTTAACCTGAAGCGTCCGACATCATTACTCAAAATGGAATGAGTGGTTTCATGGGAAATTTACGCTTTACGAATGCCACTCTTGATCTCTTTTTATATTTAATTTTGTTACTCTTTAACTATGAGGTCGGCATCTACATGAGAAAATAGAGTGACTTCAAAATTGATCCTTATCTCTTAATTTTTGCTTTCCTTTTGCTACAGAAGTCTTTTCTTTCTTTCTTTCTTTCTTCCTATCTTTTTTTTAATTAATTATGAGTTCCAGAGTCTACTACAGGGGCTTTTAAAAGATTATAGATGAGAGGAAAATTTGAAACAAAACTCACCGGCGGCATATTACAGGGCAGATAACGAGATGTTGTCCCTCTCTCTCTCTCTCTCTCTCTTTGCTTTTTTCTTTTCCTTCTACTGAACAACATGACGTGTAGCTTTCCGAATTAGCTATCGAAAATTAGTATCGTTGTCGTTTAACTCGCGGTCTTAAAATGTTCTTTTATGTCGTTTATCGTTTAAACAATATGAAAATTGTCGTTGTAAAGTTTACGATCGTTTAACTGCTTGAAAAATTATAATATATGGTCAAATTATTGTTATAAAATTAAAATTTAACATAATATATAAAATATTTTAAAAATATTTTTAATCACATAATAATTATTTTAAGACATTTAAAATATTTACAACTTAAAATTATATTTTAGTTTAATATATATAATTGAACCATTTATCTCATTAACCTTGATTCCGAATGCGAATCCCCTAAAAAAAACCTGTTGTAGTTTGAAAATCCTCTTTTAAGATGAAACGATTTGCCGTGTATAGTCATTAAACCCATCTCTGCACAGCATGCTACACACCATGCTTGCTCAAAACAAAAAAGGACCCATATATCATTCTTCCTACTTAACGGTCGGTAACGTCTTGAAACGAGATATTAGTCGTATATGAGTCAAACGACAATCAACTTTAGGAGACAAACGTTGTGTGTTTTGGGAATATGTTTTAAGTTATTAGTTCTAAGTTGTAGTATAAAATTTTTATATATTATAATATAAAAATAAAAAAATATTATGATATAAAGCTTTTATATATTATTAGTTTTAAAAATGTTCTCAAACACGCCCGTTACCATGTTCTTGTATTATACACAAAATATCTCGTCAAAGACGATATCTGACTAGTTTTCCAACCAAAAAACAGTATTATAGTTCTTTTTTTGAAAGAAAAAAACTAAAAAAACAATATTCCTAATATTCCAATGAACTCGTTAGCGGCAATATTTGGGGATAAATAATATCTCCCAGTCTCAGCTGGCGTGGCGGCCATTAAGACTTGAAAACAGAGTAAAAAGCCACCATCCAGCCGAAAAAAAGAGAGTAGAAAGCCATTGCGACAGAGCGGAGCTCCATCTATGGCGTCCGTGGTCCTAATCATATCTCCAAGACCGCCATCACCAACCTCCCTCTTCTTCCCCTCCAATCCCACTCTTCTCATCCCAAACCCCACCATTTCTCTCACCCCAACAACTCCTGGTCCTCGTCACGGCCGACTCAAAATCCCGTTCTCGTCTTCCTCCAGAAACAGTCCGCCGGAAACCAACTGCCCCGTCCCTCTTGAGCAGCAGCCCATCAACGAGTACCAGAGCCTCTCCACCTCCTTGCCCTTCTCTTGGGCTGCCGGCGACATCGTCGAGTACTGCTCTCGTTTAATCGCCACCGGCGCCTCTTTCGCCCTCTTTCTTGGCCTCCCCGTCGCCTGGTTCGGCACTGTCGGCGCCGATTCGGAACCTCTCAAGCGACTTCTCTACGCTGCCTCGAGTGGGATTCTCTTCGTCACGATTGCCGTCGTTAGGATGTACTTGGGCTGGGCTTACGTCGGCAATCGCTTACTTAGTGCCACCGTTGAATGTAATTACTTTTTTTTTTTTTATTTTATCTTCCTCAAGTCTGTTGCTTGGTTGCCCATAAAGCGAAGGTTGAAAATTTCTTTTATTGCATGTTTGTGGCAATTGAACCGAGTTTGGTAATTGATATCCTGTTTTCACTTTTTCTTGTTTTAGATGAAGAGACCGGATGGTATGATGGACAGGTATGTCCAATTCTAACAAGTGATTACGTTGAAGTAGCTTACATGGTAGTTTTTTGCTTTGAAGTTGATAAAAGTAAACTTTTCCATGTAATAATTATTAGCTGAAACTGAATTTTAGTATTTAAACAGGAAAATAACTTTTCAATACAGTGATAATTTTGATGCTAAATTTAGAATATTCATAGTTGGTGCTAAACTTAACACCGGGTATGGCATGCAAATTTTGATGCTAAATGTAGAATATTCATATTTTCTATGTTATTGGCTTTTTCAATTGATCAGTAGTTCATTGCAAAATTTGTCATGTGCGAATTGTTTTAAAATTAGAAGTTTATTTTTATGGTAAGTAGTTATAACAAAAAGAAGATATGACATTTGAGACAGTATCAAAGCACAAAACAGAATAGCGTATTAAATATAACATCTACTCACTTTTTAGAACCTATTATAACATTGTCATTTACACCGGAGATGATCTAATATTACACTATATATATATATATATATATATATATATATATATATTTGGTCTAGATGTATTGTTACATGACACCTGAATCTTGTTGATTCAGTTATTCCAATCTTCATTATTATTTCAAACGAGTTATGAGTTTGGTAATCAAATTGGTTAAACTTTGCTCATTGTAAGAATCCATCCTTTGTTTAAGTTTATAACTGTTGATGTCTAGTCTCTTAACTGTTGTCTTCATAAATACTCTGTTTCAAGTTGATGTTTTAGTTTTTTGAAGTAAATTCAACTCTCTCCAGATGTGGGTTAAGACTGCTGAAGTTTTAGCACGTGACCGGCTCCTTGGTTCCTTCTCTGTAAGTTTTTTTTATTTGCCAACCAATGACGGAAACGGGGGCATTGCCCCCGCAGCTCTCTCTTTTTGTTAATATAGTGGTTTTAATTTAATATAGTAGGTATGTATATAAATTACACTTGGTCCCTTTAAATTAATAGTTCTTTACGTGTTAGTATAATCTTGATATAAACAAGACCTCACTAATAAATCCTGACTGCGTCACTATTGCCAACTGACTTGGTTTAAGCTTAATTAAAATAACTGAACACATTTTGAGTAAACACATATGATCTTGTATTGTACTTTTATTTTCCCGGTACGGTTTGAGATCTCAAACTAAAATCGAGCTATAAATTTGCGTGTATGTCGAGCATATTTGGCCAACCAATTTGAACTAAAAAAATTGACTAAAAAATTGTATGAGAGCTTTATATTGTAGCAATTTTTTTTCTTTACACTGTAACATATGAGACTTAAGACTATTATTAGTTCGAACCAATTTGTTTGAACAGGTTTCCTAAACATGCTAGACATGATTCAAAAATAAAAATTGTGTTTATATCAATAAGGAACACTGTTCTAGCATTTACTATTTATAAACGCAAATGAGCTTAAGAACTTAAGAAGGTTTTTATTGTTTTGTTTATTTTTTCCATACAAAACAGGTGAAACCGGTGCTGAGCAGATTAAAGTACACACTTGTTACACTGGCAGTATCGTTATTGGTATGCTTCGTTTTTGTGGTCAACATTGATGAAAGCCCAAAAAGGTCTTATGAAGAAGGTGTGGGAGTTATACCAGGAGTTTATAACGACGCGGCGGCCAGGTCATTTGAGCCAGACGCATTTTGTGGTGAACCTGGTAATATCCCCTGATTATTCTTTTGGGTTTTTATTATTTTGATAAGGAAACGTTATATTGATATTTTGTTTTTAATATTAAAATGGTATTTTATAGTTTTTAAAAATAATGTTTTAGTACGTTGAGTTCTTTTTTATGACGTGAAAGTTTCATGTTATCTTTTTATTAATAAATTTTAAATTATTTTGTAAAGATTATAAAAAAAATAAATACAAATCATGTCAAAAAATAAACAAATCCATATATATGTTTTTTTTATGAGTTGTGTTTAGTGTTTTGATTCGATTTTCTGTTATAGTTTTACAAAATTAATTTAGAATTCATTAATAAAAGAGTAAAAGAAAATTTTATGTTAAAAAACACAAACTCAAGGTATCAAAATGATATTTTTGAAAACTACTAGGGTGTTTGGCAAGATGATTAGAACCGTTGGTTAGAACTGTTTTTACTGTAGCATATGATAGCTTTATACTGTAACGAATTTTTTATTGTTATTATAACATGTGAAAGCTTTACATTGTTTATAACAAAAAAAGTGGTCCGGGCTATATTTCAAACCGACTTGCCAAACACGCTATATCATTTTAATAATTTTTAAACAACAAGGTATTAATGTAATGTTTTCCTAAAACATTCGGTATCAAAATGATAATATCATTATTCTCTTCACCCAATTGGCACCGACGTTTTCCAGTGTATATACGTCATAGCGTATATAAACGTAGAATATTATTTGTATATAATTTCCATAGTTTTTTTTCACTAAAAAAGAAGTTAGTGCGGAATTAGAAGTTATACTTGTTTTAGTGTTCTTTGCTAAATCAATAACGAATAGGGATGTCAATGGGTCCCATGGTTTTTTATCGCCCAGCTCCGCCCCATTCAATAAGGGGGTGGGACGGGTCGAAACCCAACGGCTTTATACATACCTGCCCTGACCTGCAACCCGCAAACTTTCTATTTTATTGTTTTTAAAGAACTGGAACGACAGATGTTCTTTTGAAGGCAAAATTTATCTTTCAGCTTCAGTGAGTATTTTTGTGGGGAAAATAAATGAAAAATAATGAAACATCAATACTATTTTTTTTAACACGATCTGTGCACAGAAGAAAAACCAACGCAAGCATCAATATTAATTAACAAACATCAGAACTCATCAAAACAAAGTTTTCCACATCAAAAGGAAAAAAAAAAAAAACTCAGAACAAAAAAACCCACCCAAATCGAGCCCTTGAATTCCAATTTCAAAAATATTTAAGGGACATAAAGAAACAATTATCAAACCTCATTCATGTACTCCTTTATAAAACTAACAAATCACCACGGATCAAAAATCAATAACAGATCTACGAAACCGACCAAACGAACAGCGGTTGACGAACTAAGTTGAAAGAATGAGTGATGGATGAACGGCGAGCAGCGACTGAGGCTTAGCGGCAACAGATTGAAGGTAAGAAGAGAGAGTTTTAGGCTCTTCGGGAGAGGAAAGAGTGTTGACGTTTGGGATTGGGAAGGGAAATGTGTTCATCTTTTTTCTTTTTCTTTTTTTTTTTTTTCGAGTGATATCAATTATTTTAATAAGCTTAGTATTTTTTTTATTTAAGTAAATAGGACGCGTTTGAGTCAACTTGCCCCAAACCGCATTGCCCTATTTGCTAAGTGTGCTTAACTAGACCCACAAACCATAAGTGCCGGTCAAATCCGCCCCACTAGGGGCGGGGCACCGTCCCATTGACATCCCTAATTGTGAAGTTGGATCTTTTTTATGGTGGTTTGATTTGGACAAGAATGCCAGTCGAATGTCCCTTTTGATGTTGAGCTTCAGCCAAACCAAAAAAAAAAAAAGATTTGGACAAGAATTCTTGTCTAATGTCCCTTTTGATGTTGAGCTTTAACGAAACCAAAAAAAAAAAAATTTCTGAACAGTACTTGTTGACTTTGATGGCGGTTCAAAGAGGGATTGTGGAGGTTTTGCCGGCCAAATTGTTGATGTGTTTTATGCCCACAGAAACAGAATGTTTCCTTCTTTATTGGAGATTTTACTTCTATTGTGAATCCATGTAATCTGGGAGATTTTACTTTTTATTGTGAATCCATGTAATTTAACGCTAAGCTTTAAATAATTGTAATTGGTCAAAAGCCGCCGCTGAGGTTCCACTTGCGGAAGCGTGCGCGGAAGAAATCGTTCGTCGCATTAGATTGCTATAACAGGGGGGAAAAAAGACTGACACTTAAAAAATATTGTTATTTTTCCTTAAAAAAAAGATATTGTTATCTTGTTTGAGGGGAAAAATTTAGAAATGATACTAACGATAGTTTGATGGTCAAACTCGAATGAATTAAAAAAAAAAAGGGTGAAGTGAATTCAAATAGCAAATGAAAATTTTTCCAAAAAAAAAAAAGGTCTATATCTAATATTTATCATTATCATTATTATTTTCTCGAGCATGTGGTGTTAAATACCATCCATTAATAGGAAGGGAGTCTTATGGTATGGGATTTATAAGTATGGCTTACTTTTTATTTGTGATGGTGTTTAGCACTGGTAATGTCTATAAGCATTTTTCTATTTTATCGGAAACAATTTATTAAATTTGTTGATATTAGGGTGTTTAGGAGGTGTGTTTTAACTCAATGGTTTGAACCAATTTTGGTTAAACTTATTATAACATGTAAAAACTTTATATTATATAGCTTATTTATGTAACATTATAACATGTGAGAGTTTTATAAATTAAAAATTAGATGGCTAAACACTATTTTCTTATCGGACCTAGGCACCAATTATTTTTACAACAACAAAAATTTGGTTGGCTCATTGAGAGCTTTTTGGCTACATCCTATTTGAGAGCTAGACCATAACACGACAAAATCTCGTCCAAGCTCCAGCTAGATATCGGCCAAAAAAAAAGAAAGAACTTGCACGTTTGAGAAATTCGGGTATTCTACCTAAAAGTTATCCATGCAACAACAAATGAGGAATGAGTAAGAACCTCCCATCAACACAATCAAGTTGGCGGCGGCAAGAATTTCCTTTTTATAAGCTTCATTGATGAGCCATTTTTGTTTTAAAAGCTCTTTTAAATTTTAATACCCTGTGTTTTTTTATTTATGTAATCATAACAAAAATATAAATAATATTTTTTATGTCTCTTTTGGACATAAAATACCTTCTATATTTTTTTTCCATTTTTATTTGAGTGGACCGAAATTAGAAAGGGAATTGTAAACGTTCCTTTAAAAGCTCAAAACTGCTACACTTTTTGAGGTTTTAAAGTAAATTGCCGTTTGTTTAAATCTTCTTTTAAAAAATAACTTAAGTTTTGTTGAACTAAGAAAAAAAAATTTTTTTTAAATAGTAGACCACTATTGGATTGTTTTGTGGTCTCTCACGGATTGATTTGATCGTAAATAGTGGAGTTAGATGTGGTTATATTGTTAGGCTATGCTTACATCTATGGTCAATATTAATCATTGGTTTATCTAAAAATACATTAGCAAGTAGTTGATCAATGTTAGTGAATAATTTACAGGTTCATCGGTCACAGATACGGTTGAGAAATTGAGCACTGTAAAACCCAACATAAAAAAAAGTGGTTCAACTTTAAAATAAATTCATTTATTGATTGAAAGGGGTGGCCATAACGCCACCTACCTAATTATCATGTTTCAAATAAAAAAATAAATGAGATTCATGAATGTTTCTAAGAGCGCAAATACACCATATATTATTAAGAATAATACCTTATAGGGGTTGTAGGCTTTAACGCTAGGGTTTGAAAAAGAATTGACTAAACTCTATATTATAAGCCATCAAATTTATAAATAAAATTATTTGTTCGGTATATTATTTTATTTTGTTACCATTTTAATCAAATCTAATACATTGATGTACATTTTGTTCAGTATATTATTTTATTTTAATGCAATTTTAATCAAATCGGATATATTGAAGAGTGTACTATTTATAGGAGATCCTACCTTATAATAATAATTATGAAAAATACAAAGCATTAAAATGATTTTTAATCGGATATATTTTTTGGGTCGTCGAGGAAGGCAAAGGGAAACAAAATTATTCGAGAAAAAGACGGTCAGACACGCCGTGGGGATGGTAGGACCCACGGTGGGTCCAGAAAATGGGGAAGGGTTCATGCACCTGTCCGTCTGCCCGTCTCCTCCTCCTCTCCTCTTCCAAGAAACAACGAAAGTTCACGAATTCAAAAAAAAAAAAAAATGAAAAAAGAAAAAATATATAATAAAGTAAAGTTTATTTTAATTTAAGAATTAAAAAAATGATTTTCTCATCCATTTCCTGTCCGAATAAATCGGGCCATTCTGGGCTTGAACCTGCTTCTATGGCGATGAACATCAACAACCATCTCATCAACTACTACGACAACGACAGTCATACCTCCCTTTCTTCTTCTTTGTCACCGACCTCTAGATTTTCTCATTTATTGTCTCCGTCACGGAATTTTCTCGCCGAGGATTTTTTGGCTCTTGGGGGTTACGAAGAGTCGATTTTTTTTTTTTCTTTTCACAGGTTAGTTGTTCACTATTATCTCTCAAATTGATTGGTTTTCTCTCTTATCTCTATTTACTTGATGCAATCTGATCTCGCTATCTCTCAATGTGTCAAATTCTGGGGAGGGAAAAAAAATTTAATCTTGGTTGGTTTCCGGGAAATGGTTGACGGAAAGTGAAATGATTCAATTGGATGTTTTCCATTGCGTTTCTATCTACTGCTACCGCCTTCAAAGCTAACAGTTGAAAGATCAAGATAATATTTTTTTTTTTTGGAGATTCTGGGTCTATGTTGCTTTTTTTTTTTTGCTCTATGGTATATTTTCAAGAATTTTCCTTTTGGATTTGATGGATATTTTCTTCTTGGATAATCGCCTTAGAAGATTATGGATCGGATTTTGTTTAATTATATTTTCTTGCATTAGTTCTAAATTACACAATGACCTTTGCTTTTCTTTTTTTTTTTTTTTTTTGGGTTGGAAAGATGCCTAATTTCTTTTAGAGAATCTTTGATCTAACTACGACCAACATAGTAATGCTGATTTGTCTCTATATAAGTTGAGTTTAAATGAATCTCAAATGGGTTTCTGCTAATGGTGCCAAAGCCATAGCTAGATGGTTTCAAATGAGTATCCACAACAGATTGTTTTATGTTTTGGCAATAAAAGTTTCCACCCTTTGCATGGTAACGCCGAACACAGTAAGATTATGGTCCTCAAAAATTTATGGGACTCGAATACGTAGTTTTACAAATGGGAATGAATAATTTGGAGTTGATTTTGATTTCCAGATCGTTAAAAGTGATTCTAACTGCAATCCAATTAGTGTCTGTGTATGCAACTATATATATAGGTTGAAAACCTAAGAAAATAAATTTATGGCTGAAAACAAATGTCATTGTTGGAATTTATGACTGAATGCATTTTGTTGCAGTGGCTAATCGATAACTGATTTTGTGTTGTATTTGGAGCAGAAATTTAGAATGTCTGAAGGTGTAATTTGACATAGACCTTCTTCATTCGGGGACTGATCAACACATGCCGCAGGGGAGGCTTCCCATAATGGAGCTAAAAGCAGCTTATGATATCGAACATATGAGTTCTACACAGAGAATCCAGCATGAGTTTTGGCCGCTGGGTCCAATTGATACAAAGAAGGCAAAGTTTCCATGTTGCTTAGTCTGGACTCCTCTTCCTGTAGTCTCTTGGTTGGCACCTTTTATTGGACATGTTGGCATTTGCAGGGAGGATGGAACTATTCTAGACTTTGCCGGTTCCAATTTCGTGAATGTTGACAATTTTGCGTTTGGTGCTGTAGCCAGATATTTTCAACTTAACAGAGAACAGGTACAGTGATTATATTCTTCCTGAATTTATCACGTAGTCTGATGTTTTTATGCCATTCACCCCACCGCTTAGGCACAAAAAGGAAGAGACCTTTTCATGACATTGTTTATAAAAGTGTAAATGGCTACCTAAAAAAAGTTCTCTCAATATATATGCACATTGTACGTGTAACAGTGTCATTCACTGGATGAAGATCCTACTATGGTGAATGAAATTGAAGAATCAAGTTTTGATGCTTTTTGAGTAGCAGAAAGAGTCATTTATATTATTGTTTAAGTCGATTAGGTCAACAGGAAAAGTTGAACTGATAAATTTTCCGTTTTAGTTTTTATTCTGTGATTTTAGAAGGAAAATGAAAGGGCTGAATATATTGTTACTTTTTCCTTGTTATGTATTCTCTCCCCCTTGGAAGTGTGTAAATTCCTCTTGGAAAAAATAAGATCTTACTGTTTGATTGTTTCAAACCAATTGGCTCATTTAAATGTTGAATGTCAAAACAGAGTTGCTTTCCCCCAAACCTAGCCAGGCATACCTGCAAGCATGGTTACAAGCACTCGGAGTTTGGGACTGCGGTCACTTGGGACGATGCGCTGCAGTCGAGCGTGCGTCACTTTGAGCACAAAAGTTACAACCTTTTCACTTGCAACTGCCACTCTTTCGTAGCCAATTGTTTGAATCGGCTCTGCTACGGTGGATCAATGAATTGGAACATGATAAACGTAGCAGCGCTCGTTCTGTTCAAGGGGCATTGGGTCGATGCCTTGTCAATCTTAAGGTCATTTCTTCCTTTCACGGTAGTACTCTCCTTTGGTGTTTACATGGTTGGCTGGCCCTTCTTAATTGGCCTATTTTCCTTCTCTCTCCTCCTCCTTGGCTGGTTTCTTTTCGGTACTTATTGTGTTAAAAGCTTGTTGGAGTGCTAGTGGTTTGATGCAGAGAACTAGAAAATGTCACAAGTGTTCCATCATATCGAACTTGCAATTATAGATTACTGATTTAGAATCAGAATTTTATAGTAAGAAATAATATAAAAATTCTGCCGACAACATATAGTTTTCAGTTATATTCAAACAAAAAGGGTATACAAACAGATAAAAATCTAACGATGCAGAAATTAGAACCGTACAATTCGGTACTTTTTTTTTTCCCTCGTATCCTGCCCAAAATCATTCTTTAAAAAAACATGCCGCTCGTTTTGTTCTACCCCCCTCTTTTTCCTGTTTTCATTAATAATCTTAAATTGCAACGTTGTGTATCAATTGAAATCCGGAATTTCCACGATGCTAATAACCTTGTCTAAACAGAGATGTCAATGAATTTATTAGCGCTTGGCACTAGTTTAAGTACTTATACTACGAGAGAACTTTAAAAATGATAACTAGAACTAGCTCCAGACTACGCATTTTCTGGCTTTCTCTTGCCAAAGAAAAGGGCTCTGTCATTATTGTGTATATGGACGCGTCAAAAAAATTCCATCTCATGCTCCATACTTGGGGGCTTTCCAAAGCTTGAAGGCTACCTCATGCAGAAACCTATCCGCCGGTATTACAAGATTTCCACCATGCTACACAACAAAAGGAAAAATTCTTGTCAATTTAAAAAATATAAATATATGTAGTCGAATGAGATAAAGCTTCACATATAACTAAATATAGTAACACCAGATGCTACTAAAAGAAGATTTAGGAGGTGAACGTTCATATCAAAAGGTACCTCCTTGAAATCTTCAAAAGAAAATGTCTCCGCCATATCCTTGCGGGTCACGGCATATTGCCATTGAGCGATTAGCATTGGACAATAATGCCTGTTCAACAACAAATTAGCTTTGAGCCAAAACGGAATTTCGAGCATTATAGGAAATCACTAAAGTGTTCACTCACCTAACGTCCTTCCTTTGATTCTCTCCTTTCATGGTGTAGCTTTGACGAGGAAACAACGATGAAAGATTGGAGTTTTTTTGACAGGCCATTGTTAAAACTGATGTCTTTGAACAATCATCATCTTCAGAGACACTTCCATAGCTCAAAACAACAGAGAAATGCAGACGTGAACCTACTTCAGATCCGGGTTTGGCCAAGTTCATTACGTCCCCCACCGAAGAATTGATACGTTCCAAGTCATTGGCAACAGAGTTGTCCTTCTCACCAGCCCCAATATGCACAAAAACTAATTCAAACTGGCTAGTATCTAAAGTCTTCCCTTCTTGAAATCCAAGCAGCTTGAGCAGCTCAGAAACCACAAATGAATTCTCCGCGTTTTTAGTAAAATGTTTCGACTCCAACACTGTCAGGCCAAGCTTTGCACCAAAAGATTCTAAACTTGAATTACTAGTGATTAAAGCAGCTTTCATTCCCATGAATCTGAAGCGTTCATAAGGAAACATCAAACATCTTGGCTGATGTTATAAAACAAAAGTTTGACATATAAACCAAAGAGATTGAAACCTTTCTGATATGGTTGGAATCAAGGACTTGTTTTGAAATTCATCATTGGCAGCAACCCCCTTCTGAAAAATCAATGCACATTAAACAAAAAAAAAAAAAAAAAAAAAAAAAAAACGTATTTACCATGCGACGTGAAACTGTAATTGAAGAGTAACAAAGGCAATATAAAACTCACCCAATTGAGATATGCTTCACAAGCATCCAAAAGTGTTGCAAACTCCCTAACTATTCTCTCATCCTCGCTTTCTGCAAATCTAGATTCAAGTAAATTCCAACACTGCAAAGATGAAAAATTACATTCCAAAAAGGGCACTGACAGACCATTTTTATCGTTGTTCCTTTCTAGTTTGAGCTTCACAACTACCAAATTTAAAAGAAACTGAAATTGCAATCCCAGCACTATTTGCTTGCAATTTTGAGCCCTAATATCAGTGTAACTCAAAAAACAAAAAAAATCAATTTACGAAGAGTATAATATATAGTCTCGTATGGAACGCAAGGCAAAAGGATTAACAAGTTTATGTCTTAACCCAATATTGCAAAAGGAAATTCAATGAATTTCCAAACGGAAAAATTAGAAAGTATTTGATCGTCGTTAATTTCGATGAAACAACAATTACAGATCAAAGTTTAAAACTTGAGAGAGTTTTCGTCTTCGTATATATGCTCGGTCGGAAAAAAGAAAATGGGCTCTTTGAATAAAAATCTTTATTTCCAAATTCAGATGGAGCAGAATTGCGATGGAGAAAGAAAGGGATTAAAACCTGAGGAAGGAGCATTGGGGAGGCTCAAGAAACCGCAGGAGGCTTTGGAAGCGAGAGAATGGAGATGGAGATGGGCGTGCGATGGGTCGACGAAACGGGCCAACCCATATCCGTACACAACCAGAGCTCGGCTTGGTTTGTCTGCCATTGATTTACCTTAATCTCTAATCTCTTTGCTTTCAAAGTAACCAGCTTTAGCTTTTCAGAGAGAGAGAGAGGGGGGGGGGGAGAGATCTAATTGCGTAAAGCATGGGGCTAACGAGGAGGTGGAATACCACCTCAAAAAAAGAAATAAATAAATAAATAAAGGAAGTGGAATATTGTGTGCGCGACTTATGAGCGTGTCGGGTTTCATGCGTGTTTGTAATTAGTTGATTTTAATTAATTTTGTAATTATAAACCGTATAAAAGTTTTACATATTAAGATAAAAGTAAAAAATTTATTATAATATAAAGATTTTATATGCCATAATATTTATAATTTCAATTAATAGTTTTAACTATTATACCCAACACCTTAATTTAGATATACCAATTAATCTGTAATTTCTTTAGTAATTTACTTTTCTATTTTTAAATACCCATGCAAGTGTTTTTTTCGATTTGAAAAAAATTGTTTATTTTCTGAGGGGATTGAAAAAATTGTTTCAGTTTCATCTTATGCACTTCATTGATAAAAAATAAAGACAAAAACTACCTTCCTCAAACTGAATTTATTTCTCAAAAATATTTCTCTTTGAGAAATATTTTAAATATTTAGGAAAAGATCTTAAAGAATTGTGCTTTATTTTAGAGTTTTTTTATGTTTTTTAAATGTTCAAAAAATTTTCATAAACTATTTAAGGATATTTTGTGTTTTGACCTATCTTTCATCCACGAGGGCATGAAGAATAAAATAAAAAATCGCTTTTTTAAAGTTAGAGGGCATATTAATATTTTTTTAAAAATAGAGAGATAAATTGATTAAAGATGAAACTAGAAGATACAATAGTGTAACTAACCATTTTTGTTAAAAAAATAAAACAATAGTTTTTTAGATTAAAAATATGAAATTTTTATGATGGGGTATGAAAAAGTACCCTAACAATAGAGCTTTATTTTAAACCATTAAATTAGTGTTACTTTTACGTGAGGTTGTCTGATTTTTTTTAATTTTTTTTTTTGAGTGGGAAAGGGGGAGTTGTGTGATTTTGAGTTTTGACCAAACGTTAAATGCTCAAAAACAAAATTAAAAAAAGCAGTTGAGAGCGGAGAAAATGCCAATGAGAATCTTGAGTCAAACAGAAAATAAGAAGCAAATTGAACTAATTGCGAAAGCTTTTTACAAAAAAAAAAAAAAAAAAATTGTGTAAGCTTGTTGTTTGGTTAAACATTAGATGCTTAGCTTTCTCATAAATATTTTATTTTTCTTTGCTCTGATTTCTCATGAATAATTTATTGACAAATCTTGTGGCCCAAAACAAAATGAATTAACAAATCAAACTTTTTTTTATTACTTATTTTTTGTTCTTCCTTTTGGCTGAAGCAACAACTTGACCACTTAGCAAAGCAGAAAACGGAAAAGAATATAACGTGGTGCATTAGCAGTCATCTAGAAGAGGCACAATTCAGGAAAGGGAAAGGCTCTCACTCTCAACTGGTAAATATACCAGGGTCCTCCCTTTTGAGTCCCAAATAAATTAATCCAAGAATTTGGGATCTGTTCTCAAAATTTTGATATCAAGTGAATTAACTAACTAGTCCAGGAAATATGTAATCATGATACAACTAAAAAGAATCATAGAGAGAAGTTGGGATGAACCATGTTTACAACCAAGCCAATGCATATATGATCATGATATATATCATTTTACAGTTTAGACAAAACTTTCACCTTTGTGTCAGGAACATCTTTAAGCAAAACCTAAAACAGAACTCTAAAGCATTAACAGCTTGATGTTCAATATTAAGATTTTATGCACAACTGTACAATGTAGGATTTGAACTATATACAAAAATTGATGGCTAGGTGTGCGGCCTTCGATCGCAAAGATTCTCAAATGCAGCCTTCCCAGCTTAGCGTTGCAGCCAAGGAAATGGCATTGTTTAATCCCCCTCAACGAGCTTTCCAAAAATGTAAAAAATCCAATAAACAGCGCCGACTTAAGAACCAGAACTTCGCCGGAACTGAAGCTTCAGAATGCCTTCCTGTGGATGTAATTGACAAAATCCCAAAAGTCTCAATCTTCAACCTCGGTGTTTAGAACAAAGCTTGGAAATACTGTGGGGATGTCCCTAGATATTGAAAGTGTTTACAAGTTATCGGTTGGTTTGAAAAATGCACAGGAAAATAGAAAGGCTAGGAGAGACAAGATTCAAAGACACATACTTTAAATAAGGAAGAGTCATGTTCTTCAGGAGGGTTGGATGTCGAACAGCAAAAGCTTTCCATTCTTCTTTGTTGATTCTACCATCCTTGTCAGCATCAACATCAGCAAATGTCTTGCAAAAAAGCGTGAAAAACGTGTTATGTTTATGTCCTTTAAGGATGACCATGGCAAAGTTTACGGTTACCTTATCAATAATAGCCTCAATAAGATCATCCGACAATTTCGTGTCTGATTCCATCATTATTGCAACCACCATTTGTTTAACCTAAAATCAAAGAGAGACCACATAGTCCGAAAAAAGAAAAAAAAATGCGCATTTTACTAAGAACATGCTTAATACTGCAAAAAATATGCTTACTTCTTCTCGTCCGATGAATCCTGTTTGTCTCAGATCATACAACCGAAATGCGACTGTATGAAATCAACAGAAAACAAAAAGGGGATTAACTTCCTTTGTTTCCTCTGATGTTATTAAATCAAAATATTTTGCTCCTTGAACACTTACAATCAATTTTTTCTTCTAAAGGAGCATAGGGATGGAAGACGCTGAGTGAATGGACGAACCCGTCGAACTCAATAACACCATTTCTCTTTTCATCAAATAGATCAAAAACCTACGTTAGCCAAATAGGGCATGTTAGAATATGATGATTCGAATTCAGTTTTGGCTTGATCCTAAATGCTTGCGGTGTGACAATTGTAGTGAAAAACAAATATAAGATTTCTCATAGGATCTGTGGTGGTAGTAGAGAGATCGGGCTGAAATTAGGGATGTAGGAGCTCTGCCCCTGTGGTGTGAACCTTTGTATTTTTAAGCCGTTTAGTTTATGTTTTTGGGCCCATGAGGTTTTCCTTAGTAAAAATTACATAATCTATCTATTTTTAAGGAATGAATTAATATCTATCTTCGTTATGCAAATGTTACTTATATGTCCTCTTTTTTAAAATTTCATACATTCAGAATCTTAAAATACTCTCTAACTATATATTATCATGCATTTAAAGTTTTATTAAAAATTTTCTCATTTTTTGAATAGTTAAATTAGGAAAAAAAATATATACATATATTTCTTATTTTAACATATTACATTGATGCATTATCATTATCACTTGAAGTCTTAAAAAAATGAAATGAATGTCATTGAGTATCATTATCATTACGTATTATTAACTTAATGATATAATAATTATATAACCTATAAAATACACAAAAAGACTTAATAAATATTATATCATTAATTTAATTACATATCACAAAAAAAGAAAATATCATTCAATTGAAGTCTTAAGAAATGAATATCATTGCATATTATTATCATTACGTATCATTAACTTAATAATATATCAATTATATAACCAGTAAGACACATAAAAAGACTTAATAATACTGCCTCATTAATTTACTTACAATACACTAATTTCAATTTGTTAGTAAAACTATATCATTAATTTAATTACAACGCCCTAATTTCAATTTGTCAGTAAATCCAACTTGTCGATAAAAAACAAACACTCTAATTCTAGGAATTTTTTTTAAATATCATAATATCATTATCCATTTGAAATCTTAAATACATATATTATAGTTATTCTAAAAATAAATTAAAACTAATAATATCATTATTATGATCATTAATATTTTTCTACATATACATTAAGACATATAAAGAATATTCATAAACTGCAGATATATTTTAATTCTACAAATAAAAAAGGGACCACTTGCCTTATTATCCTTTTGCTTTTACCTATATATATATATATATATGATGTATTACATTAGGATTATATTATTATCGAATTTTAGCCTCTTTAATCACTTTCATTTTGTAATCTTTACAAGTTTAATGATTTTCTTCTCTTCTGTTCGTTGTTTTTTCTCGTTGTAAATTTCTACGTAAATTTTTATGTGTTTTTACTTTTTATTTCTATCGTATTATTTTCACAAAGAGGACAGTTGGAATAAATATAATAATTCAAATAGATTCATATATACTCAGATCATATAAAAAGCATCGACAATCCACAAGTGACTTACAGAATTGTGATGCTTAAAAGATATCACACTGGTTTGATTTGCGAAACATATTGGTTTTGTGGCAGCAAAACCATTGAAAATCTCGTCAATTTAAAGAGAGAGCATGATAGAAGCCGCCTGACATATTTACCCGGTCGAGAAAAAGATTTTCTACGTGTTGAGTTTGGAACAGCGCCAATTGCAGCTCGTCCTACAAAACAGCAAATAAAACATTTTAAGAATGACAACCAAAATTTCTGTAAGTCATAAATTTTCTAAATTTCTCAAAGACCAACGATACAACCCATAGACCACACTGCTTAGAAAGTCCGATCATCTTTTTCAGTGCTACTCGGAGTCCCGACGTTCGGATTTATAACTTCCTCCTAGTTTGGCGCTGGACTACACACCCTTATTAACATATTAACATTAATCACATGAATAACTAATCACCTATAGCATTATTCTAGTTGACTGCCTATGATGGTAAAAATAATGAAAGTAGAAACGAAGTTTTATTGTGCCAAGTCCCGTAGGTACGTACGCACTTTGGCCTTTTTCACGTGTGTAAATTTAACCGGGTACCGCTTTCGAAGTCCAGTCATTAATCCATGTCACTTCCATATAAAAATTGCTCTTAAAATCTTTTCAAATAGTATATTCGGGTACCCAGAGGGTTCCTTTAATTCACTATCCTTTTTCAATCACCAAACAACTACAGCCCGACAACTGGAAGAGAAGATAAGAAGGCACTATATGCTTACGGACTTTGAGTTGAGTTCAGTGTACAACATCTAAAGTTGCCAATAATTTCTTATTAGTTTGGCATACGTACACGTGTGTATTTGATATTAGTTGAGTCTAACTAATTTTTTAATTAAAAAGTATAAAATTATTATATACTACAGTAAAAATAAAAAAATTATTACAATATAAAATTTTCACATGTTATAATATTAACACAGTTTTAATTAATAGTTTTAATTATCATACCAAAAATTTTAAGCCCAAATAATTTTGGCATACCTTGTGAATTGAACCGTCGTCAAAAATTGAACCACTTAACTTCTTGAACAGCTCGTACAATGCCTCCACTTCATTTACAGAAACTGCAGAATTTCCATGCCATAAAAGTATTAATCAAAACCCCATTGCAGACGTACGAAACCAGAAACTTGCAACAGTACAAGCAAACTATATGGGATTAAAAAAAAAAAGGCTAAAAGGCTTTTGGTGTTATACATCGAGTTTCATCAGCGAGACGCGCGATGTCTTTTGGTCCATAGCGACGATTTCTGGGAACGGAACGAAGGAAAGCGAAGCAATCAGACACTGCCCATATCAGCACCTCGACCACCGCTAGTAACGGTGTAAACGCCCCGCAGAGCTGCTCCCCAAGCGTTAAAGGGCTCGATCTCTGTTCGAACCATTTCAAAACACGAATTCATAAATTCATATTCATCACCAAAAATACATATATATCAAAAATAGAATCGTATGATGAACGATCTTTCTATTTCTCTTCATTTACCGTCAAATCCATCGTCGCTGGCGAGAATTCATCAGAGCTCAAAAAAGAAAAAAAGTTGCAGTGCTTGTTCTCTCTGAATAACTGTTTTGCTCGTATGGAGAATGGCGAGAGAGCGACAAGCTTCTGGGCTATGTCTTGTTATCGGGGTGTTGGAGGCGAAGACAAGGCCTCCGATGGAGAAAACGTGTGTTTGTTTTCGTTTAGATTGCTTACTCTATTAGTGTTTTCAATACTATCTAACAAATAGATTATAATATATCATTTAATAAAAAAATATAAAAACTTTTTAAATAAATGTTATGATATAATTGATTTGAAGCTATTTGAAACACCAAAAATTGAACAAAAATTTGAGTCTCTTTCAATTCTTCTAGTGAGCACAGTGAGTTATTTTTATCCTTAACGTGACCCGGTTGTTAGCGGGCTAAAGTTGGTATTCTACTCAGACGTGGAAATTAGTGAGATATATGAATTGCTTGTGATCATGAGCAATCTTTATGGTTATAAACCGGTTTTTAACAAAACAATAGATCTCACACTAAAAAGTAAGGTATTTGACACATTTACTCTAAATTTGTTTTGCATATACAATTTATCACCCAAACTTTTAATTTTTGATAAGTTACCCTTAAACTTATAAATCTGTAACAAATGACTTCGTTATTAATGGTTTTAGTTTTTGACCGAAATTGACATATAATTTACACAGGAGTTATTGATTATTAACATGAATAATCATTTTTATATATTTTGATTCAAATTTATTGTGGTTAATATCTTTAATTAAGCTTTCATTAAAATAAAAAATTTTGAATTAATTTTAATTTAAATATAAATTTGGGTTAACATTTATATAAAAACCCCTTTTATACGCTTAATTAACGACCCATATAAAATTACATATCAAATTTAGTCAACAACTAAAAATTGCTATCAATCGAGGGTGATTTGCTACGAATTTGTAACCCTAAGGGATAACTTGTCAAAATTAAAAGTTCAAGGAGCAAATTGCAAATACGTAATGAGTTCAAAAGGCAACAATACCAAGTACCCCTAAAAAGTATACTATATGTTACACTAAGACTCATAATTTTATGAGTAACAAGGGTTTAAACCATAAAGATGAAAATGATTTTTCTTGTGAACGAGGACTTCAATGTTAACAACACAGCTTCTCAAATCTTATCATGACAACTTCAAGTAACACCACCCCCCTTTCCCTTCCGGCCCAAACCTAAAGCCTCCTTTGGGTTGGCCGTTGGGTCTCGGGTCCGAGAGAGGGGGAGGTCGTGTTGCATTGGGGTCAGTGAAGAGAGGCACCAAAGTAGAAGGAGACCTTTAGTCTACCAAGGAGAGCCGAAAAGGAAGCCTACGAACCTTTGTGCAAGCGAGTTTGGAGGGTGATGTTTGTGGCCAAAAGCAGCGATGTTCATGGGCTTCAAGGTCATTCTGAAAGATGGGCTTCGACAACAGCCAGAGGTGGAAGGAATTTCATTCCATGGGGGGAGCAAGGGGCATGCTAGGGATGCCTAAGATGCTGCTGGACGTGGTGGAAATCGATGGCTGGGGAGTTGAAGCGGCAAAGCTTTTTAAAGAAACGAAGTGTACCCCACCTGTTTTGAAGACATGACGAAGGGGGCGGGTGGTCAAAGGAGTGGAATGCTAGTGGCCGAGCCAGTCCACAACTAGCCACTATGGGAAGCAACAGTGGTGGCAGTGGATCATTCCCAACCATGGTGTTTTCTCCATGTTCATATTTTGGTTTTGCTTTCTTTAGGATGCAATAATAGAGGTAGTTTCCCCACCTTCAATTGTTGTTAGAATGTTTCCTCCGCTCAGTAAGGGGTGGAAGGTATTTAGATTTTGGGCTAGGTCTTAATCTAAGCCACATTGTATGTACCTTCGATAAGAAAGGTTTAGTCTCGGTCCATAGATTTTTCCATCGACTATTGTAAGTCTTTAAAACGAGTTGTTGTCGAGCTTTATTGTTTGTATAGAGCAAGCTTTTCCTCTCTAGATCTCGATATTTAAATCTAGTTCTCGTATTTTGGAGTCGAGTACTTCCTCATTGGGTGGTCTCATACAACTAGATTTGTAATCGTCTTAGTATCAATGAAAGTTTTCAAATATATATAACAATACAATTGTTCATATTATGTTGCTTTTGAAAAAAAAAAAAAGGACTTAATGGCAAGTGGAATTTTCCTCTTTTTTATCAGAAAAAATGTTGGTTTTTGTTCAACGTTAAGATATAAACAAAACTGTGGATTATTCATATTCAATCGTATCACCCACATGCCTTTTCTCAGGATATTACCAACAAGCTTATAATTATAATTTTTAATAGGATCATTGAGTGCAATAATTCTGTAGCATGATAAAATATGGATATATGTCATGCCAAATTCCATGTCATCAATATCGTATCACATGACCAATGTATATGTCATGAGTATATCCGTAATATAACTGATGCTTTATATATAATTTATATAACACTAATATGAGTTGAATTATTGGGAATTTGGGATACCTTTTTAAAAGGGGAAATCAAATATATATATTTTGTTAAATAAATAAGTTTTATAGAATGTTTGGCATATTGGTTCAAACTAATCAACAAAAGTGTAAAGCTCTCATATTATGTTATAATGTAAAGCAAAATGTTGTTGTAATGTAAATCTCTCATATACTATGGTGTTTGAATTAAGAGTTTTAGTTAAAACCAATGTGTCAAATTCCTATTAATGTTGGCATAAAAATGATGCAAATCAACGAATAGACTTTAAAACTAATATACAACTTTTTTTCTAAAAAAAGAAGAGTGTTTGGAAAGTAAGTTGAAACTAAGAGTGAGAATCGAAAGTACTATAACAAGTGAGAGCTTTACACTGTAAGATATTTGCTTTACACCGAAGCATGTAAGAACTTTACACTGTTTGAGTTGGAAATGATGTGGCATTTGGCAATATGAGTTAGAATCAAAACTTTTGATTGCTACAGCGTAAAACTCTCACATGATACAGTGTCAAGAAAAGATATGCTACAGTGTAAATCTCTCACATACTACAACATTTTCAAGCAAAACCGATTCTAACAAACTCACAAATACCCTATGAGTTTGCCAAGCACCCTATAAAAATATAACTTAATTTCCTCCACGTGGTTTTTATTATGTTCAAACAAACTTATAATCAACCACCTGTAAAAAATATATAACTTGATGTTTAGAAAAACGCAACCAATCTTTTTAAAAAGTTTGCAACTGAGACACTCCCAAATCCAGCATTCACCTAAAATTCAATTCCAATAGTTTTACCCAACAGGCTCTACTCATTCATATCTTTGTCGAGCATCACCTTTGCCGAAAAGGTCAAACCTTCTTACACAAAGACCAAATTTTTACTTTCAGGAGCCATTGTGTTTAGTGAATAAGTGCAAACTCATCCATTTGAATCGTAAATAATTTAAAACTCTCACGTATTATAGTATAAAATAAAATATATTACAATATAAATATTTTACATGCTACAATATTTATAAATTCGAACTCATTTGTCGCACATTTTATAAATATACACTCGTGATAAATGCAAACAACATGTATTTCATCTTATTGTTTTGATTATTAATTATTAATTCTTAGTGCCAAACACCACTCTTGATAAATTCCTTCGTCTATTACTAAGGATTTCGTACTTGATTTGTTCGTTTTCTTGTTTTTATGGGCTGAAGGGTTTTAATCGCATTACTGATCCAACATTATATTAGCCGCAATGGAAGCAAATGAAGATACAACCAAATTACTCTAACACGGTTGAGCTATGCTTAGAAATGCAGCGTTTAAAATTTATTATGTCAAATGGGTTCAAATTCCAGAAAAGTTATGTGCCGAATTACACTACTGTTACTTTTTAAACAACACATCTTAGGTTGTCATTTGTATTGGGATTGATGCCCTATAAGTATTGATATTGTACATATTGTTAATAAATAAATAAAATAAAATTTGTAATTATTTTAGTTGCTTATATATATTATGAATACTTTTATAAATATCAAAAAAATTCCATGATTATGTGATTATAAATTTAGCATATAAGTGTTATATGTTTAGGGATAAAATTAATAGATAAAAATCAAAATAGTCCGTAATAATTAATTAAAGTTTGGGATCTTTAGTTAAATATTACAAGTATAGTCCAATCTTATTTAGAATGAAATAGTCTTATCTAGGTTATTAATTTATAGACATTAAATTGGAAGTACTTTATATAATGAGATTATATAGGACTAGACCAGATAAATTATAAATATCTAATAATCGTCTATTATAAATAGAGTATACAAATTTATCACTATGATGATTATATATTTGACAATCTTAATCCTAAGTATTTATTAGACTTCTATTTATGACATTATGTTTTTTGACTTGCATGGTAAGATTTGTCTAAACACAGATCATAACTTAACATCTCGGAAACATAATATAATAAATGGCTGGGAATAACATTATACAGATATGGAATCCATTCCTTTCTTATGAAAATTAGAAAAATAACTCTCTTGAATGATAATTCAAGGTTTGAACAGTAGAGCGCTCATTTTTAATAAGATTATGAATTAACTGTTCATTAGAGAATTATTAGAACTTAAGAATAAAGATGTAATAAGAGAGATAAACGGAAATTGAACCTAACTTTTATTATAGACTATTTATGAATGATTGATTTATATGTAATGATTATATCGATAGACTACTTGCTAGTTTTCTTTGAATAATTTTATTATAATTTCAAGAGTTTAGTTTTAAATTTTTAGTGGAGTAACACTAAAACTAATAAATTTGACACATTAATTAAAGAGTTTGATTAATTGTCAAATTTATTGGATCTTAGGTTATAGGTCTATAGGTCCCTAATACCATCTTTATAACATTATATTAGATTTATTACATAGAATGAATTATACATATTTAATTTGGAGTTATTGAATTCTGAATTAATTATTTCACATTTAAGTTATTAATATGACACAAAATAATATTTTTTTTGTGACACATAGGCCCCGTTTGGTTTCATTCTCAGAATTTTTAGAAATATTTTTGCATATTTTTTGAGACAAAAATTTTAAAAACATTTTCACCTATTTTGAAAACAATACCAAACGGCCCCATAATGTAATGTGATAAATGTTATTGTATTTAACTGAGCATTAGTTAATTAATTAATTGATTACATTTAATTAATGAGATTAATAAATATGTTTTAAATTAATTAATTAATAATATTTGAATAATGAGATTATTTAAATATAATTTTAATTTTGTATATAACACATGTATGATGGGACCACATTTTGTCTTTTTCTACTTGGACACAAAATTGAATTATTAATTAATTTAAAATCTATTCTTAAATAAATATGATTTATTTTTAAATTTAAATATATATGTATATAAGATTTCATAATATATTATATATATGGAAGTTTTGTTTACGGTTTTACGTAAACGATATATGTTATATATTTGTTTAAGTTTTGTTATTATATACATTAAATATACACGTAAGTTTTTTTTTTTGGTTTTGAACCAAAACGTGTTATATATATATACACACACACTTGTATAGATTCACATAGATTTAGTTGTTTTAATTTAAGGAATATAGAATATATCATTTTCTCATATATTTTATATGGTGGTTATTTTAAATTTAAAATAAATTAAAATTAATTGAATAATAACTAATTGCTCAGATATGAAAAGATAGAGATAACAATTATCTTGATCAATCTTTCATGTAACTTTTACAGAGTACTTAGTGAGAAAAAACTGAGAGTTCTTTCTCTGAAAAAATATCTGTTATATCATGTGTTGAGTACATAGCAGATCCAAAAAAGTGTGAGGTTAATTATTTCTTGCAGTGTGATGCCCATTCGTCTTTCCATTAGTGTAGAGGCTTAGCTTGAAAGATCGTAATGTTAAAGAGGAATGCTAAGATATCTTGATAGGTCTTCAAAAGGTTTGTAAAATTCTCAAAGCTTTCTATTATTAATTAAAATTACATAGCTATTCTCGATAAACAAAGTTTTTAAAAAAATTTTATTAGTCAACGATCTGTTCCTTTCACTGTGCTTCATATTTAATTCCAACAATTTGCCTGTTCCAACCTGTCATTTGGAACAATTTGCCATTGACTGATCAACTAATTGCAACATTGACCTATTGTTTTCTCATAACAACAGCTTATAACCTACACATTAATGTGCCTATAAGTGCCCAGCTTGGCACACTTAATAACAAATTAGGGTAGCTTTACTTTAACCACAACTTGCCACGTATTGGGTGTTTTTTTCTAACCGAGCATTTTGAAGTGGAATCTTATATATATATATATGTATATGTATGTATGTATGTATATATATTTGAAATGGAAAGAATATTTCATTAATAGGACAATTCTGTTAAATATATAACTAAGACCAACAACATAAGCACAAAAGCACACTAGTAAGGAGAGTGATATAGAGGCCCGCTAAAAAAGGGAGTACTTAGATACATCCTGTTAGGGGAAGTCTTTGCGATGGGAAAACTATCTGAAGTTCATACCCTCTTTAATCCAAGCACCTGATCAGGTTGGCTGACAAGAACAATCTAACCAGGGCCTATCCGAGCAGGATTTGTCCAACCAGGGACCCGTCTGACTAGAGCAGGATCTGTCCAACCAAGATCTGTCCGACCAGGACCTGTCCAAGCAGGATCTGTCCAACCAGGATCATTTTAGGGCATGTCCGAGCAGGATCTGTCTGACTTACCCAAAGACCACCACACGGCGCCATCTCAATCCTCTGTTGGGCAATCCTCCTTCACGGAGATCGTGACATCTGTCACTAGACACCTGGGTTATGGATCAAACCGGTCCATACTCGGATCCAAGCTAAACTCTATAAATAGGAGCATCAACTCTACCACAAAGGTATGGGCATTCTTCCCTTGCCTACCCTGCCTCTCCCTTAGCTCTTCCTGGTCAGAACACTAACTTGAGCATCGGAGTGCCATTGGCAGGCGCCAAACTAGTGTCCTCTTACTCCAAGGCCTTCTCTCCTCTTGTAGGTCCTACCAGACTAGGCCGAGCCAAGCAGAACATGGGACAGAACAAGGAACTCGACCTCCATGCACACCCACATGTGGTGTTGTACTGAATCCAAGCATCAACATTTGGCGCTAGAAGAAGGGCCCCTGCGCCTTTCCAGCGGCCTAAGCTCTTCCCCCAAGCCATTCCCTGGACTGCCGACCAGGTCCAAGAAGGTTCTGACCGACCAAGTCCAGGACGAAGAGTCCAAGCAGGCTACGGCCGACCAGAGACCTCCGGTCTAGGATGAAGAGTCCGACCAGGTCCAAGAAGGTTACGGCCGACCATAAAATACCAGGTCCAGGAGGAAGAGTCCAAGCAGGCTACGGTCGACCAGAGACCTACGATCTAGGACGAAGAGTCCGACCAGGTCCAAAAAGGTTACAGCCGACTAGAGAAGACCAAGTCCAGGCTATAGCCGACCAAGTCTAGAACGAAGAGTCCAAGCAGGCTACGGCCGACCAGAGACCTCCAGTCCAGGACGAAGAGTCCGACCAGGTCCAAGAAGGTTACGGCCGACCACAGAAGACCGGTCTAGGCTACGATCGACCAGGTCTAGAACGAAGAGTCTAAGCAGGCTACGGCCGACCAGAGACCTACGGTCTAGGACGAAGAGTCCGACCAGGTCTAAGAAGGTTACAGCCGATCAGAGAAGACCAGGTCCAGGCTACGGCCGACTAGGTCCAGGACGAAGAGTCCAAGTAGGCTACAGCCGACCAGAGACTTACGGTCCAAGACGAAGAGTCTGACCAGGTCTAAGAAGGCTACGGCCGACCACAGAAGACCAGGTCCAGGCTACGACCGACTAGGTCCAGGACGAAGAGTCCAAGCAGGCTACAGCCGACCAAAGACCTACGATCTAAGACAAAGAGTCCGACCAGGTCCAAGAAGGTTACGGCTGACCACAGAAGACCAGGTGTAGGCTACAGCCGACCAAGTCCAGGAAAGATACGCTCACGAAAAACATTTCCCAACCACATCAAGACTTTGGTGCTGATGACCTCTATCACCAAAGTCTTAGGATGCTACTGTTGGGGGAAATCTTTGTGATGGGAAAACCATCTGATGTTCATACCCTCTTTAATCTAAGCACCTGATCAAGTTGGCTGAAAAGAGCAATCCGACCAAGGCCTATTCGAGCAGGATCTGTCCAACCAGGACAAGATCTATCCGAGCAAGATCTATCAAACCAGGGACCCGTCCAACCAAAGCAGGATCTATTCAACCAAGATCTGTCCGACCAGGACAAGATCTATCTGACTAGGACCTGTCCAAGCAAGATCTGTCCAACTAGGATCTGTCCAACTAAGATCTGTCCCGGGCCTATCCGAGCAGGATCTGTCCGACTTACCCAAAGACCACCACATGGCGCCATCTCAATCCTCTATTGGGCAATCCTTCTTCACGAAGATCGTGACACCTATCACTAGACACCTGGGTTACGGATCAAATCGATCCACACCTGGATCCAAGCTAAACTCTATAAATAGAAGCATCAACTCCACCACAAAGGTACGTGTATTCTTTCCTTGCCTACCCTGCCTCTCCCTTAGCTCTTCCTGGTCAGAACATTGACTTGAGCGTCGGAGTGTCCTTGGCAGGCACCAAACTAGTGTCCCCTTACTCCGAGGCCTTCTCTCCTCTTGTAGGTCCTATCAGACTAGGCCGAGCCAGGCAGAACAGGAGACAGAACAAGAAACCTGACCACCGTTCACACCCGCACGTGGTGTTGTGCCGAATCCAGGCATCAACACATCCAAAGACAAGCATGCATTACATTCTTTTAAGGACTCCATAAATCGACAAAAACGGTTGAAAAAAGGGTCGTTGCTACAATATTACAAAGATCATCACCAAACAATAAACTAAAAGATAAGACTACAAAGAACAACTCGCGGACGAACTCCAAAATAACAAACAATGTGAAAGCAAACAAAACTAACAAAAAACCATAACAGGGTCCATTATTGCAAAAAAGCTAAAATCACAATCAAATGACAAGCAAACTTGGCCTTGTATACACACCTGAAGGTAAACTCCAAAACCATTTGACCTGAGGCAAACAGTAGATCTGAGAGAGGTAAGCAAACATAGGGAAAAAGGACGGCATCGAAGACGAAGGGACTACAGAAGACATAGTCGTCGCCACCACCATGACTAGGCAAACCTAAAGCTCGAGATTGCACCAGCTAAGCCAAACTCCTACCACCGAGGTAGCCACCCAATGAATCATGCCAAACCGGTGATGATTTGAGAAATCCCTGCTAAACACCACACAAACCCACCTACACTACCACCCCCACAGATATGAGGTGACGAGGTAGAAATATAAATGCCATGCCACCATGAGATTCTTATGCTCACAACTGTAAGCTCTGAAGCCTAGCAGCGTAGCCCAACCAACCCATTGAGAGCCACCACAAGGGACCCAAGTTTTGGAAGAAATGCATTATTGGAAAGTTGTTGTGAGACCCCGCAGACTAGCTCTAGGCTGGAGAACCATTAGCCAGCTGCAAGGCGGCGAGGTCTCTAGCCCAACCCCGGGCAGCGCACAAGAAAAATGAGGAGGAACCCTAGCTCTAGGGAGACAAGGAGAGAGAAAATAATTAGATAATTTGTATGTGTAATTAAGTAGGTGTATATATATATATTTATTTGGTGTTAGTATTTTAATATTCCACTTCACGAAATAGGCACCAAGGCCTTTTTTTTTCAGATAGCAGTAAGGCCACTTGTGCAAATGATATTCCATTCAATTTATTAGGTGGTAACAAGTTTGTGTGTGATTTTTACTTTTAATGCTTAAAAAAAAAAGAAACGTAATTTTACATCGTGGTTTTCTCTTTTATTTTTTTTAACTAATAAAGTGAAAAACATAATTAGAACTAACTTTTTAGTTCAAAACACTACAACATGTGAGAGCTTTACTCTACGGCAATTTTTTTTTACATTTTATTATATTATGTAAGAGTTTTACGCTATATGATAATCAAAAAGTTGGTTCTATACATGCTTGTCAACCCTTATAAAAAATGTGGGAGTCTACAATTGTTGGCACTTAGAAGATAGGTGCCTCAATAAAAGAAGAAAAGAGAAGAAGACAAAGAAAGTTGGAAAAGAAAGTCATATTTGGTGCTTAAAAGTGTTGACAAATTGAAGCACCAAAATAAAGTCAAAAATCTTGGCTGGCAACACGTAAAATGGCAGGGAAGAATGGAGGCTCAGAGGCCTATAAATACTGCCTTTTCCTTCAATTCTAATTCATTCCATTTCTCATAAATTTTCTAATTCTAAATGTTTTCTTTGAGTGATAATTGTGAGGCGTTTCTACTATTTTCTAGAGAGAGAGGTTTCTATTGTTCTCTCCCAGTGATTTAGAGAGAGATTATTTTCCACATGTTTTGATAGTAAAATCCTTCTATACTTGCCCAGTGGATGTAGCAAAATTTGGATGAACCACGCTAAATATTTGTTTTATTTTATCTTTATTTTATTCATTTCTAGTCTTTATCGTCACAACAAGTGGTACTAGAGCCAAGTTCGTGGTATGTTATACTATTCACGTATATGGGCACTATTCATAGTGGAATGGTGGTAGTCGAGCAGGTCGTGGTGAACAAGATGGCAGCAAAGTTTGAAATAAAAAAGTTCAACAAAAGCAATTTCACGTTGTAGAAAATGAATATACGAGCAATTCTTCGAAAGGACAATTGTGTGGAGGCCATTGATGGTAGGCCACAAGAAATCACAGATGATGGCAAGTGGAATGAAATAGATAGCAATGTTATTGCCAATTTACACTTGGCACTTGCAGATAGAGAACTATCAAGTATCGTAAAAAAGAAGACAACGAAGGAAATTTGGGATACCTTGACAAAGTTGTACGAGGTCAAGTCACTTCACAATAAGATCTTCCTAAAGAGAAGATTGTACACTCTTCAAATGGTAGAATCAACATTGGTTACCAACCACATCAACACTCTAAATACCTTATTTTCTCAGCTCACGTCATTTGGGCACGTAATAGGGGAAAGAGAACGTGCAAAAATTCTATTTCAAAGTTTACCAGACTCATATGACCAACTCATCATCAACTTGACCAACAATATCCTCACAGAATATTTAGTCTTTGATGATGTTGCAGCTTCAGTTCTAAAAGAAGAAAGTTGGTGCAAGAACAAGGAAGACAGGTTGGCAAGCTCGCAACAAGCAGAGGCTCTGATGATGATGAGAGGGAGATCAACGGAATGTGGCCCCAGTGGAAGTCAAAGTCATGGTAGATCAAAGTCTAGAAGTAAGAAGAACATCAAGTGCTACAACTACGGCAAGAAAAGGCACATGAAAAAGGATTGTTTGAATAAGAAGAGTGGCGAAAACAATTCTCAAGGGAATGTAACAAGTACCTCAAATAATGGTGATATTCTATGCAGCGAGGCAATAACAATTGTTAAAGGCAGACAGAAGCTCACTAATGCATGGATCATGGATTTAGGAGCAACATGACATATATAACTTCTCGAAGAGAATGGTTTCACCAATATGAGCCAATATTAGAAGGGTATGTATTCATGGGAAATGATCATGTCTTGGAAATCGTTGGAATTAGCACCATCAAAATAAAGATGCATGATGGTACTATTTGCACCATATGAGGGGTATGTGAAGGGTCTAAAGAAGAATCTATTGTCTTTGGGACAATTAGATGATGCTGGATGCAAAACCCGTATAGAAAAACGGATTATGAAGCTCGTCAAAGGCACACTTGTGGTCATGAAGGCAGAAAAGGTAGCTGCTAATCTATATAGGCTTTTAAGAGAAACATACTAGGCGGGAGAGTCATTTGTTACATCTACTAATGCAGGAGAAGAATCGACGATGATGTGGCATCGTAAGCTCGGCCATATGTCCAAACAAGGCTTGAAGATTCTCTCTTAACAGGGACTATTACTTGGGCTCAAATCGATAAAACTACTATTTTGTAAGCATTATGTTATAAGCAAGCAGCACAGGTCAAAGTTCAGGACATCCAAAGCTAAGAGCAAAGGCATCATAGAAATGACCCCCTCTGATGTTTGGTAAGCACCGACATCATCCATGGGAGGGGCGAGATACTTTGTATCTTTCATTGATGATTACTCTAGGTGATGTTGGGTGTATACAATTAAGAAGAAAGCAGATATGTTTTCAGTATTCAAAGTACTCAAAGCGCGGGTAGAACTTGAATCTGAAAAAAAGATCAAGTGTCTAAGAACTGACAATGGAGGAGAACATGCTAGCGATTATTTTGATGCATTTTGTCGACAAGAAGGCATCAAAAGGCAGTTCACAGTAGCACATACTCCTCAACAAAATGGAGTGGTAGAGCGGATGAACAAAACCTTGTTAGATAGGACGAGGGCAATGTTAAAGACTGTAGGACTAGAAAGTCATTTTGGGCAGAAGCAGTTAGTACCGCCTGTTATGTGATCAATTGGTCTCCATCAACTACAATTGATCTAAAGACGCCAATGGAGATATGGACTGGTGAGCTAGCTGATTACTCTCATTTACATACATTTGGGAGTCTCCTGTATGCTATGTACAATGACCAAGAAAGATCAAAGTTGAACCCAAAGTCTAGGAAATGTATCTTCTTGGGGTATGCTGATGGAATCAAGGGGTATCGCTTATGGGATCCCACTGCCCACAAAGTTTTCATTAGCAGAGATGCAATATTTGTAGAGGATAAACTACAAGAAGAAAAGGAAAATGATAGCACTTCAAAGGTGAATCCAAAGACTACTACAGTTCAAGTGGAATATAAGCTAGATGAAGATCAGGTTTCTTTTAAAGCAACACTAGAGCATGAAGAACTGCTCGAGGCTGAGACTTCTGAAGTTTATCAATCATCTCATGAGAAAAGACCACCAGCTTGGCACTCTATTATATAACTAAAAGCAATATTACATATTGTCTATTAACAGAGGATGGAGAGCCGTCAACTTTTCATGAGGCTATTAAAATGCCTAATGCATCCCTATGGATGGCAACAATGCAGGAAGAGTTGGAAGCCTTAGACAAGAACAAGACATGGGATCTTGTTTCATTACCACAAGGAAGGAAGGCCATCGAAAACAAATGGGTCTATAAGATCAAATGTGATGGCAATAATCAAGTGGAGTGATATTGTACAAGATTGGTGGTGAAAGGATATGCTTAGAAAGAAGGTATTGACTTCAATGAGATATTTTCTCCTGTGGTTAGACTCATGACAATCAGAGTAGTCCTAGAGATGTATGCTATATTTGACCTACATCTAGAATAGCTAGATGTGAAAACTGCTTTTCTTCATGGTGATCTTGAAGAAGAGATTTATATGCTCTAACCAGAAGGCTTTGTAGAAGAAGGCAATGAGAACTTGGTTTACAGGTTGAACAAATCTCTGTACGGTCTCAAATAGGCGCCAAGGTGTTTGTGCAAGAGATTTGATTCCTATATTATGAGCCTTGGATACAACAGACTTAATGCAGACCCTTGTGCATATTTCAAGAGTTTTGGCGATGAAGACTTCATTGTTTTGCTGTTGTACATGGACGAAATGCTGGTAATAGGCCCTAGCAAAGATCGAGTACAAGAATTGAAGGCACAATTGGCGAGGGAGTTTGATATGAAGGACTTGGGACCAACAAACAAGATTCTAAGGATGCAAATTTACTGAGACAGAAATAAGAGGAAGATTTGGCTATCTCAAAAGAATTACATCAGAGAGATCTTGCAACACTTCAACATGTTAGAATGTAAGCCAATTTCTACCCGTCTTCCTATTCATTTCAAGTTATCCTTCGAGATGTGTCCTAGCAATGAAGTAGAGAGGAAAGAAATGTCTCGAGTACCGTATACATCAGCAATGAGGAGCCTAATGTTCGCTATGATTTGTACAAGCCTAGACATTACACAAGCTGTGGGAGCGGTTAGTCGATACATGGTAAATCCTAGAAGAGAGCATTGGAATGCTATAAAGAGGATCCTAAGATATATCAAGGGTGCCTCAGATACTACATTATGTTATCGAGGGTCAGATTTTTCTGTCAGGGGCTATGTAGATCTACTACAGGCTATTTATTTACAGATGTAGGAGGAGCTGTAAGCTGGGTTTCGAAACTGCAGACCGTTGTGGCATCATCTACAATAGAAGCAAAATACATGCCAGCTACGCAAGCTTACAAGGAAACAATTTGGATTCAAAGGTTATTGGAGGAACTCGGGCACAAACAAGAGAAGATTACTTTGTTTTGTGACAATCAGAGTGCCTTGCACATTGCAAGGAATCCAGCCTTTCATTCTAGGAGGAAGCACATAGGTGTACAGTATCACTTTGTGAGAGAAGTAGTGGAGAATGGAAGTGTGGATATGCAGAAAATCCATACCAAGGACAACCTAGCAGATGTTTTAACCAAGCCCATCAACACTGACAAGTTTGTATGGTGTAGATCCTTGTATGACCTAACAGAGACATAAGCAACATGGCAGTGGCAACATAGAAAGGATGGTGTGGACACATGATTGATTCTCAATCAAATCTCCAAGTGGGAGAATGTGGGAGTCTACAATTGTTGGCACCTAGAAGATAGGCGCCTCTATAAAAAAAGAAAAGAAAAGAAGACAAAGAAAGTTGGAAAAGAAAGTTATATTCAGTGCCTAAAAGTGTTGACAAATTGAAGCACCAAAATAAAGTCAAAAATCTTAGCTGGCAACACGTAAAATAGCAGGGAAGAATAGAGGCTCAGAAGCCTATAAATACTGCCTCTTCCTTCAATTCTAGTTCATTTCATTTCTCATCAATTTTTTAATTTTAAGTATTTTCTTTAAGCGATAATTTTGAGGTGTTTCTTTTATTTCCTAGAAAGAAGGGTTTTCATTGTTTTCTTCTAGTGGTTTAGAGAAAAAGATTATTTTCCATATATTTTGATAGTAAGATCATTTTATACTTGTTTACAAGCTAAATTTAAATAAACTATGCTAAATATTTGTATTTATTTTATTTTTATTTTATTTATTTTTGGTTTTTACCGTCACTACAAAAAATGACTATACTATGGTGTGTCGAGCAAGTAATCAATCTTTCAAATGATACCAGCGTCTCGTGGTGCCGCGGTGGGGCGAAATCAAGAAGTTTTGCGAAGCAAACTAGTAAAAAGATTAATAATAATAATAATAATAATAATAATAATGAGTGTTTGTATCTTGTACGACATTAAGAAGATATCAACAATAATGCAGAACAGACGTCGTTGTTAGCTTGGTACGATGATGTTTGGGGACTTGTTTGGTTTCCAACGTTAAATGTTAAATCACACCGACACCTATACCAGGAGCCAATAGTTCTCCAGAAATATTTCTGCAATTCCTGTTCTTGCTATATAGTTTTGTCCTTTGATAGGGACACATTAGTAATTTTCCACAGCAAAAAACATGTGCGTCTTAGCAATGATCCAGACATCCTGCGAAAAGTGGTTCTGGGCGTTGACGGAGAATAACAATAATTGAATAAATGCAAGAACTACATTTGATGCCATCTGGGGTCGGATCCGATTGAATGGAAATTGGAACCCAACCATATGAGGATGTTTATAATAGTGTGGTCACGAGGCTAATAAAATATTTACAAATTTATACTATACATGAAAACATATGGAAAGAAAAATGCAATTGGAGATGTATAAAATGCAATATAGTATTAGCTTTTTCCTTTTTTAAGGAAAAGTATTAGCTATTTAGCTTATACTTGGAGGGGACTATTTAATTCATTAATCTCACCAAATATAAATGAACATATAATAACAAGAAATGGCAACTTTGTAATCCCGCTTGTTTAAGAAAAATATTTGGTAATGTTTTTAAAATAAATAAAAATAATTTTGTTTTGAAAAATAAAACTTTTTAAAAAGTTATACTAATAATATTTTTAAAAACTTTTTTCTTAAAAATAATGTAAAAATATTTTTAAAAACCCTCGAAACAACAACAAAGGAGTCACAAAATAATGCAATCATACCGCTTTTCTGTTTTTCATCTTGTCCATGTAAACCAACAATTCATTAGAAAAATTCCACGAATGTGTAGGCCACAAAAATAATGCAATCATTGTACTTTTTTTTTCTTTGATGTAATGAATAAACAATGAATTTGTCATAGACACAAGTACTCATTCTATCAAGAATCTATTTGGAGCTTCAGCTAGAAATTAAAAAAAGCCTGTGAAGAGTTTTATGTTATTATTGTTATTATTAATTTATTATTAAAAAGTACAACTTTACTTAAAAAATAGGGTTTGGGGACTATTGGTTTTGTTAGAGTTAACAATTAAAACGACAGTGCTAGCCAAACGACCCCGTTTCAGCCATGCCTCAACGCAGAGTCAGCTCACTCAATTTGTTTTCTTTCCATTTTTCTTGCCGTTGTCAATAGCTGTAAATTGTACAATTCCCCAGCTGTCAATTGTCCTAAATATTCCCTTTCTCTGTCAAATTTCTGTCGACCACTTGTGAGGAATCAAGGTTTTATATTTTCTCAGATTAACGTGAAAATAGCACAGTACAGTGCTCGTGTTTTGAACTGATCACAATCAATAGAAAGATACCTATTTTATTGTGTATTTAGACCAATTAGTTTAAAATATTATAATATATAAAAATTTACATAACGGTGTATTTTTGTTTAACATTATAATATGTAAAAATTTTATATTATTTAAGTTTAAACCAATACTTCAAACACCTTAGACGTGTAACTTAATTAGGAATTCAATTGCAATGATAAATTTATTTTTGTTTAAAGAAAGATTGATGTTAGAGAAAATTAGAGTGTGTTTAATAATGTAATTGAAACTTAAAGTTAAAACTTAAACATTGTAGTATGTAAGAGCTTTACATTGTAGAAATTAGAACCAACGATGAAAATATTAATATTGATGAAAATATTGGTACTTCAATTTTACAAAAATTTCGAGAAAAATATCAATATCAATGGAAGTTTTGGCAAACATTACGGAAATTACAAAAATTTCATATTAAATATGTCTCTACTATTTTAAGATACAACAAATATTTAAAAGAAGCATAAATAAACATGATTTAAATAATAAACTTTATATATATTAGATTTGTCAAAACCAAAAAAAGTTTTATTAGGCTTAGACATGGTTGGGATTCTATCTTGATTCAAACAATATTAATGTTGTGACGTGTTATTTGAGTAATGCTGAACATAATTATAAATATACCACATATAGGTTTGTTGTTTGTTGATTTCATCCCACTGCATTTCCATGGATAGGAAACTGTAAATTCTACTAATTGTTTGCTTGAGATAGTGGTGGTATGTTCGAATGAGGGTAATTGAAAATTCTATTACCATCATAGTTTCCACTTGTGGAGAAAGCTGAATCGTGCTGCAAAGTTAATGTATATAAGGGCAAATATTAATTATTTGAAAGTATAAAATACCCATAGATTATTTAAAGGGATAAATCCACTAAATTTTGTAATTTCTGACATATGTATTAAAATTTTGTATAAAATACAATACAGGTTTTTTTATATTAATATTTTTATCGAAATTTACCGATATATTTTTTTATATTTTTCTAATGTTTTACTGAAATCGACAATACAATGAAAATTAGATATTTTGGTACCTTAAAATTTCTAAAATTTCCACTGAAATTTTTGAAATTTTGTCAAAATTTGCATCATTGGTTGGAACTAATAAGTTCCAACTTTATTGCCAAATAAAGCCTTAGACGGTCCATATCTTTGCCTATCTTATTTAGACTTGTGCCCTTCAAAAATATTCCCTGAATGACTATTTTTCTACCTCTCCTCTTTTATTTCTCCCTTTTTTCTCCTTCACCATGGCAAAGAGTCCATTTAGATTGTCAGTTCGAAGTGAAGCTCGCCTTGCTAGTCTCACATAATGTCAGATCTTGAGTGACACTACTCCAAAGTTGCACAAGATATGGGGCATAAGACTTGTTGGCATCTCATGGACGACAAGGATGGATTAAAAATTAGGAAATAAATCCAGTATTGGAAGACTCTTGTCTCTTTCGGGTCTCTCTATGGGTCGATTTTGGATTAGTCGGGCTAAACCACCCAAACGTTACGGAGTGCTTTAGGGTTTGTACTGCTTGTGGTGGACCCGAATATCGGGGGTTTCACCAAAAAACAAAATAGGAAACACTTGCAAAAATAAGCAAAAGTAAATCAAGCCCTCACTCACCAAGGTGCCTATGGGGATTACAGGAAAAAGATCTAAGATTTATTTATTTATATATTTTTGAAAAATATGAATTAAATGTCAAATTTATTATTAATTTTTGCACATGACAAAATTTGTACCAAATTTAGTATAGGAAAATTGGCATGAAAATTGACATTGTAATGGACAGTGTTTAGCAATTGTGATTTAAACCTTTTTTTTATAGTTCTAACTATTTTTTTAACAATATTTTCTCTCACAAAATTTAAACTAAAAAGTGGTTTAAACTATTCTTTCAAACAGACGTTTAAAAAATTGGCATTAATGTATCAATTTAACATTATTCATTAATTTAACATTGTATTAGAAACGTTCTTAGAGTTACAAAATTCTTACTTGGCATTCTTAATTGTCTCTCCTTTAAAAAATGTTTGGGGCATCATGGATGCTAAACATTACACGTTAAAATAGGATGAGTCTCACATTCTCATATATGCAAGACATTTGTTATTAGTGTATGGAGTATAAACCTACCGGTGTCATTCCATGTCTCTTCTCCAAGTCAATTTAATAACTACCTTTTTATGTCACTGTTTTTAATTTTATTATTTTTATGAGAAATTTTAAAAAATACAACTTTTAAAGAATATAAAGATATAATTAATTATAAATATTTTAAAGAGTATTGGATAAATATGTATTATTTAAGGTCCTTTTAATTTTTTTTTTTAGGAAAAATGATATGAGTTAAATGAACTAAAAAATAAAAAGTGGTAGAACCTAATTTAGTCCCTCTCCTCCTCTGGCCGAAGTCCGGGGAAACCGCAACAGCCCACTTTCAACCTCGCCCATTCTTTGTAGTTTAGATGACGGGTGTCGGCTTATGTTAATGACACACTTTCATTTTACTTTTTAGTAATTATTAATTTTGCGATTCGCTTTTAATCTTCGTGACGTTACTGACGTACATGTCACGCTGTTTGAAATCACTCTCTCTTTGGCGCGTTCCTTTTTCTTCCGCCGAAAAACAACCCCACTAATAGCACTTAAGCTTGCACGAACCGTCCGGTTAATCCTCTTGCCGAATAACGTCCGTCCGATTAATCACTTTGTGCACGACGAAGCTCTTGGCGCTTTGTCTTCGGTCTTAAAATATCAGGAAAATTAATGGATAATTGGATATTCCCAATTTTCTTGACTCGTCCGTTCCCCTCTGTGTCGACTCAGCACGAGTTGACAATTACTACCACCGCCTTTTCGATAAACCACCATCAAGTCATACACGAACTGCTTCCAGCGAGTCGAGTCGGAACCTCCATTAAAACGACCGTTCTCTTGGCTCTGACCTTCATTTCTTCCAAATTCTCTCTCTGGTTTCGCTCCAGAACCATGTCCTCGTCTTCCGCCTCTTCGCCGTCCGAAAACGACACTGACTCGTCTCGCCGAGACCGTATTCTCTCTAGCAAGCTCTACTTCGATGTTCCAACCTCCAAGGTATAAATCTATGGTGTAAAATTTTCTGCACGAGTCTGAATTGTTGTTTTGTTTTGTTTTTTTATGTTATGCTGATATTTTTCACTACTTTAGGTGCCGTTGATTTACTCGTCGACTTACGACATTTCATTTCTCGGCGTAGAGAAGCTGTAAGATATATATATATATATATATATATATATATTAAATATATTCTTTGCTCTAGTTTTCTTTTGTATATTGGTTGCTCAGGTATTTATAAGCAGAAATTTTAGTGTCGTTTGTGATTGATGTTAGGCATCCCTTTGATTCTGCTAAATGGGGACGTATTTGTGGGTTCCTAATCAAGGATGGCATTTTAGACAAAAATTGTGTTGTAGAGCCTTTAGAAGCTTCAAAGAGTGATCTCCTTGTGGTATGTCCGCCATTTTATTTATTTGAATTCAAAGTCTAATAATCTTTTATCTATCTTTGGTTACCAATGTCTTCCAAATAAGCTAACTTGTAATAGAGTTCAATTCCTGTTTTCAAAGTTGAGAGTCCAAAAAGTTATGAATGAATTTGATTTTTGGTTTATTTGATGCTTTAAGTGTGCTTTAAGTTTGAAATGCGAGTATACTTTAAAAGTCAGAATTTTTAGGCGTACTTGGTTTTTTTTGTTTCGTTTTGTTTTTGTTTTTGTTTTTTAAAGTTTAAGTAGATATTGCAATTAGAAAATTTGAGGAGAGGAAAACTAGAAGTAAAATTACAAAGAAAATCTTTGTTGGAGTATAAAAGTACAAGGAGCCCTTAGGACTGGGCGTAGCTGTCCCCGTTGGCCTTAACTGGCTTCGACACTGCACATTATGTGATGTTTGGCAATGTGAAGAGTTAGAATCAAAAGTTTTGGTTACTACAGTATAAAGCTCTCGCATGCTACTGTGTTAAAAAAAAGTGTGTTACTGTGTAAAGTTTTCACATACTGCAGTGTTTTAATCAAAATTGGTTCTAACCATTGGTGCTAACAGCTCCCAAACACCCTATACTATTCTTTTGGAATATGAAAGCAGGTTGTTTTTTTTTTAATTGACTTGAGATAAGCAAATTTTATAATGGTATAAGTTCTTGACATGAAATTCTTACTTTATTAGTATATTTTGATGTTTATTTTTTATCTTTAAACAGGTTCATTCAGAAACGTACCTGAGTAGTTTGAAGAACAGTGTAAATGTTGCAATGATAATTGAGGTAACAATGCACCTGCTTTCTTCTTGTGTTTAATGGCTTTTCTTTTTGGACATAATAACTATATCTATAAACTACATATTTCTTTTAGTTGTGGCCTTATCGACTTTGCATGATTCCGTAACAAGGCTTTGTATTTATGCCACAAAATTTAAGATAAACATACTGGAGGCTGAGGGAGGTAAATGGTATTTTTGGCCCATTTGACTTTATTTTATAGATCATTTGGTAGGAAGTGAATTTGTTTTTATGGGACATCCATATGTTCTTAATTCAGTATTACCAGATGTTTAGTGCACGTCGATTTGATTGAGCTGAAGATTTGGTTGTCACCAATTATAATGTCACAAGGATTATTTACCATTTTCAAGTGCTGTGCTGTAGGTACCTCCCGTCGCACTATTTCCCAATTGCCTTGTGCAGCAGAAAGTTCTTCGCCCATTCCGCAACCAGGTAATATTATCATCCGTCCTTGGTTTCACATAGACCTGTTTTAGTGTTTAAATTTTCTTTCTACTCCATCTTTTTCCAAAAGGAGAAAAGAGGAGCTACTCTAGTCATATTCTACTGCAGGTTGGGGGAACAATTTTGGCTGCAAAGCTCGCAAAAGAGCGAGGATGGGCCATCAATGTTGGCGGAGGGTTTCATCATTGTTCTGGGCATAAAGGAGGCGGATTTTGTACTTACGCAGACATTTCTCTTTGCATACACTTCGCCTTTGTTCGTTTAAACATATCAAGGTAGTAACAACTGCACTAAAGAAGATATGTTTCAAGCCCTTGCTATTATAATAAGCTTCTAAATCTCAATTGAGAGGCATCCTTTCAAGCTACTTGGTCCTTACCATTTGCAAATCTTACAGGGTGATGATTATTGATCTTGATGCACACCAAGGAAATGGCCATGAAACAGATTTTGCCAGTGACAGTAGGTTTACTTCTATTATTTTAATTAGTGGCTTAAATTGATGCTTTTTTTGAACCAAAATAACTTCGTTCACACTACCAGGTCGAGTCTATATTCTGGATATGTTCAACCCTGGAATATATCCATTTGTAAGTTGCCTTCCGCCTAAAATCTTTTCACAAGTTCTTATGGCTCTTTTTTGCCATTCTATTATCGCCTCCTATGGTTCTTGCAATAAATTAAATTTATATGTTTTATATTTATTTATTTGGAATAGTCCACAGTTAGATGTAGAAGTTATGCATGAATTATTTGACATTTTGGTGTCTTTGGGAGGTTTCAGTTCCTCAAAAACCCTATCAATGGAGGTTGAGGCTCCCTCGAATGAGCCTACATCTATCCTTTTATTTTAATTAGTTATGGGTTCGTAACACTTTGTTTCTCTATACGGATTTTTTGTACAACTCTAATCTCTTATGTGTCTCTTATTAAACATTTATATGCAGATAAACATTTTTAATAAATGTGTTTTCTTCCTTCCTAATGTCTTGTTTAGGACACTGAGGCAAGGAGATATATTGACCAGAAGGTTCTAGTACCGGTGAGTTGTTGTTAACTCAATCCTAAGTGAATCGTGATTGTATGTTCCTTTTAGAGCAATAAAGTTTCTCTTTTCCTGAACTATGCAGAGTGGCACCACAACAGATGAGTACTTAAATAAGTTAGATGGAGCACTTGAGGTATATTCATATTCTCATTCCTAATTTTGAACTCAACAAGCCTAACCGTTTGTTCCTTGATTTTGTTCGTATCATTTGCTGCCATGTTCCGTTTATGCTTTATCATTTGTCAACTTACCCTTGGACTGAAAGACATCTCTTTGTTAAGCACGGTCTGGGATCACTTTTTTTTTGCCCCTCTTTTCTTGTTTGTACAGTGTCTACTGCCTCTTGTGCGACTTGTTTTTCAACTTCCTGCACTTTTACCTATTTAGGAGAAAATTTTTTAATAGAATTGCGGAAAGTGGAGTTCTTTTTGTAAATCTTTTAACTTTTGGGATACCATATTTATTGGTAAATGTTATTCATAAATATTATAGTCGTATGGCTTGATGAATTCCTGTCATTTGTTAAGAGACGTCGTTTCAAAAACCATTGTCGTTTAAAAATTTGTCGTTTTTGGGATAAGTTGTTGCTGTTTGTACATATCTCGTGGTTTGCAATTTGTGTTTTAACTGTAATGTACGTTTCTTTTGTTTTTGTTTATCCCCGCCGTGTATCATTTATAACGCTATTACTATTTTTTTTCTTGACTGTTGTCGTTAACTCGTTTATATTCTTATGTTTTCTTGTAGTAGTGAATTCTCATTAACAAACTTATTTTCTTTTTTCTATTGCCACTCTTTATGAGATATATGTCGTCCTGTAATTTGTTGTCGTTTATAAGTTGTTCTCTTGGTAAAGGATTTCTTGTTTAATTAGTTGTTTGTCATGTTATGTAAATTTATTCATGTTCGTGACTTTTGTCGTATGCTGTTACTGTCGTTTGTGAAAAAGGCTTTATCGTTGTCCAAAATTTTGCCGTCTCTAAAGTTTGGTCGTTTTTCTATAACTATTTTTTCATTTTTTTTTTTGGAGAGAGAACAGTCGTCTATTATTTTGTTATTGAGGTCTGAGATGTATAGATGTCACGTCATTATGTAAATTGTTGTTGTTTCTTTAATTGTCGTTTTCCCTAATGTTGTTTTTAGATAACAATGTCGGTTTTTAGATGAACTTGTATTTTTAACGTGGTTTGTAAATTGTAAAAGATGTTATTGTCATTTTTGTTAATGCTGCCGTTTGTGGGAACATTGTCGATCCGTAAATTATTTTATGATCTTATTGTCATTTTTGGAAGTCGTTTACTGTTATAATTATTGCTGTTTGTTAGAGAAACAGGCGTTTAGCGTGGTGGTGTTGCTTACAAAATTATTTTAGTTCTTTGTATCGTTGTCGTGGCATTGTTAAGTAATTGAGAGATGTCGTTCTGTAGTTGACATTGTCGTTTTAGTGAACTGTTATTGTTTATACAATATTGTCGGTTTTCACACTTTTGAAGTTTATGATGAAATGAATTGTCGTTTTTATACTAAAACTGATTTCATCAACAACAATAATAACATTACGAAATAAAGCAGGCCAAATCACAACTCATAGAACCTAAAAGGGGAAAAAAAAAAAAAACCCAAAACTCGTAGTAAAAATATAGGAATAATACTAAGAAATTTAAATTCGTTGTGCATGTTTTGTTTTCCTTCTGAAAACGACTCTCGCATAGCTTTTATGATGATTTTTCAACGAAAAAGAACTTTTCTAAAATTTTTTACTAATTTCTATAAAACAAGCAAGCTGTTTGGCGTTTAGAATTTGTCATTATTTCTGCAGGGTTTCTTGTATAGATTTTTTTTTTTGAGTGAATTTTATAGAAATATTCTTATTTCTAGGACTTAATATAATTTTTTTCCTCCTTTATAAGGTGGCGGCCCATACTTTTTATCCAGAGTTAATAATCTATAATGCTGGAACTGATATCCTAGATGGAGATCCCCTGGGAAGGTTGAAGGTAAAATCTACTCCTTGAATCCGTTACATTATTTCATTTCTCTCTTCATTTTATAAATAAGAAGGATGCCACAGTTACCGTGACTGTTCTCTTGACTTGTGCAGATTAGTCCCGATGGAATAACCACAAGAGATGAGAGAGTTTTCGGATTTGCCCGTGATAGGAACATTCCTATTGTCATGCTCACATCAGGTCTCTCTCTCTCTCTCTCTCTCTCTCTCTTTCTCTATATATATATATATATATGTATGTATATGTGAACCAAGATTTCTATTGTTGGCTTTTCAGGTGGGTATATGAAGTCCAGTGCCAGAGTAATAGCAGATTCCATAACGAATCTCTCCAAGAAGTGTCTGATAGATACAACTAAAACATAAATGCTGCAAAAAGACAGTATTTTGTGTGATGATACGCTTACTTTTCTCACTCGTTGTGGACGTGCAGAAAATCTTTTCTTCTTTCTGTTTTGTCTTGAAGAGTGGTGTGCATGTTACAATTTTATGTCTTGATATAAATGGGCTGTGTATTGGTAGATGATATACTTGGAATCTCCGTAAAACATTTTCAAATCCCGTGTCTGTTTTCTTAAATTTCATTTAACGTTGGTTGTTGATGATTGACGTTACAAAGGATTACGACAGCTTGCGGGACATGCGCATACTAAAATCCTGTTATTTTGTCCTTTTTTTTTCGAATGCTGATGACGACATTTAAACTATAACAGTTGCGTATTGATTTGGACCCATGCGGTATTGAAGCTGTTAGTTACCATCAAATCTTAATCATTAGTTGCCCGGCTGATTCTCATCTCAATTCTCGATAAGCATAAATTGATGCCTTTCCGAAATGGTACGAGAGACGCATAAGGCTCTCTTTTCTTTTTATGTTTTGTTTTTTTTTTGTTTTTTTATGAGCGTTCTTGTGTAATCCCTTGTAGGGTGTTTGGGAAGGACTATAGCACAATATTTGTGATCATTATAGTATGTAGCATGTGAGAGTTTTACATTATAACAACTAAAAGTTTTAGTGAGAATGATTTTGTCAAACACCTTTAGTTTTGTCTTCATTGCTCACAAAACAGTAGATTCCATCCTAATAGGTCCATTGCCTATTAGTAAGTATCATGGATATAGCTCCATTGGGTCAAAAGGATTTTTCTTTCTATGGTTAAATTTTAGGGCATTTTATTATATGCAAAAAATTATCAGGCCCTTTTTTTTTCTTTTCTCTTTGAACTCATATCATACCCATAAGCAAAAATTCATGTGGCCATTTGACGCAACGTCTTGTTGCCTAAATTGAAAATGCAATGTATAGGTTTTTTGGATCCGCCGTTTAAATTATAAATTTTAATTCCACTCCTAACTACTCCTGACTATCTTTTATTATAGTATTTTTTTTTTTACAAAATTTAAATTATTATATAGTATTTTCCGTTTCAAACTCATTTTTAATATAACCTTGCAACAAAAACAGAACGAACAAAAGCAGAACGACAAATACTTGATTTGACTTTTGTAGTTCATAACTCAGGTCCCACCGCCCCAGGGCATTAACTGTAAAATAGATTTTTTGAAAGGAGAAGAGGAGCACACAGAAGATACAAGGAGAAGATCCTTCAGGAATTAGAAAGAAAAAATACGAGAAGAAAATTGACATCTTTGTGGGAAAATTGGGGGGGACAATGTGATGGAACAGTAGGCCATGTGATATGTATGGCTGCATTGTCAAGTAGTGACAGTAGGGTTTGATGTGTGTCGTTTAACTTATCCGTGTAGGTTGTCTCCAAACCAATATTGGAACATTTTTCCTTCGGATTAATTTCTTCAATATTTCCTAAAAAATGAATACCTTTTTATAGGAATAAGAATAAAGTATTTTTGAAGATAATATTAGTTTTGTTTATTTTCTTACGTCTCACCATTGCCGTTGAAATTTTTAGTAGTTGTAAAAATTCCCAAAAACCATGATCGTGTATTTTTATATTAGTGGTAATTATGGCAAGTACTCGTGGTAATTATTGATGTGAAAATAAAGTGGAGAGAAAAAAAATCTTTATATCATAGGCAGTATATCTTCTTTACAGTTAACAGTAAGGGATTAAATAAACAATGAAAAAATTCTTTTCATCTTCGATTAAAACTCCAATACTTATAAAATTGTGACTCTTGGTTTAGTATATAGTATAGTTATTTAGACCGAGACTCACTCTTCTCTAACAACGTGAGGCATGCTGAAAAAGACAATGATAATATGGACGACAGGGCACCACATATAGGATCTGGGGCCCTCTGGCTCTGTTGTAGTACAAGTGTCTAACTATAATTAACAATCAACTAAAATCATTCTTTTTATAACAATTGGCTAAAGCCATCACGTCAACACAAACTTTTGTGGTTGTATTATTATTATTAAAAAAAAACAATGTGGATGAATTGCTCTTACCATATGACACTCGATCATATTTTTAAAAATATGTTTCCCAATTCAATGAGTTCTCCCATCCAAACCGTCCTACTCACTTCTACCGACAGCACCAAAGCGCCTTCTTCACTTGACTAACCCAATTCAATTCCTTAATTAACCCCTGTTTGGCACCACAAACTCAGTTATAAACAGTGTAAAGCTTTCATATGCTACAGTAACAATAAAAAAAAATTGCTACAGTGTAAAGCTCTCATATGCTACAATAAGTGATTCTAACCACTGGTTCCCACCACCCTTCCAAACATCCCATAATTTTCCCAACAAAGCTCACAATCTAGGATGGAATCCTCCACCTACTCCGTTATACACATTAGCTAACCCAAGTCCCAACGCCGATTAAACCACTACAATTCCAAATGTTCTTTTTTTCCTCAAGCTTTGGCACCAATAGCAAAACTAGATAGCTATAGCTTACGGGACAATCCCAATTTTGGCGGGTCTAAAAGGGAACTTTGTATTGTAGATGTTTGACTTTTTCTTTACTTTGTTGCATCCCCAATTGTAGAAAACAAATTGTAATTTAAATTTTATATAATTCATTGGGTTTTTATGTAATTTTAACTTATTCTCTCCTTTTCCTTTTTTTTTTTCTGAAGAAAAAAGAAGCATATATATTCCGACAAACTTCTGTTTATTTTGAATCCAACAAATTTATTATTCCCATTTATTAATATTATCTCTAATGCAAATATCAATACTAATGTTATATTTGTCACAAAAAAGTATAAAAATAACACATTTAACATATTAATTTATTTTATACTTTAATATATAATACTTTTTAGAATGTCATATTTATCTTTTATTATAATTATTAAACCTTAAAACTTATAGAAGATGAATTTTTAATATTAAAATAATTAAAAAGTAATACATGCTATAATTATTAAAGTAAAAAAATCAATCTACCAACTAGTAGGAATAAAATGCTAAATTTTTTTTTCTATATTCATAAAATTTTGCATACATTAAATTTAATATTAAACATAACATTGAATTGGAGATTTTTTTTCCACAAATATTAAATGTGTTGTTGACACATTAATTTGCTTTAACAAAGAAAAAAAGAAAAGGAAGAGCAAGGAAAGTATCTAACCTGATTGTCCTCCAATAGTTCAATCATTGCTATCTCGGTTCTCTTAGAACCGTTACCACTTGCAATAGTTTTTTTTTTCCAATAAATCTGAAAGAGAAAAAAAAAAAATGAAAGAAAGAAAAACGCGGGTAAACCATATTCGTGTCCAGAGCAAAAAATTAAAAATAAAATAAAAATAAAAAATTAACGCCAAATGCCAGTCCCCGATCGCCGACTTTCGACCAGAAGTACAGATAATCCAAAAAAACAAAACAAAACAAAACAAAACAAAACCTGTTTTATTTGAGTCTGCTCTAGATGCACTTGTTAAAAAAAATTGTATCCACTCGCCGTCGATTGGTTTACATCGCCGACGATCCAATGTATACACATATATACATATAGATATATATATATTAAATTAGTGTTAATTATTAATTAATTAGAGTACGATGACCCCAGCTTGACCAGACCTCAAACTCTGGTTTGTTTTTCCCCCTTCTCTCCCTGTCCACTGCGTGTCTCTCTCAGTCTCACTCCCCTGTCTCTCTTCTTTGTCTTTCTCTCTTTACCATTTCGGAAGTTGGACCAGAGCTCCGGTCGTTTGCCTCTCGGAAAGCGCGGAGAAGCTCTCTCTCTATTTGCGCCGGAGCCGCGTATAGTCTGCTGCTCCGTCCCTTTCTCCCTCCTTGCAATGTTGAGAGGATCTTCGTCTTCTGCCCGCAGGCTTGTCTTGATCTTGGCTCCTACTCTGGTTCTTCTCTGCGCCGATTTGGTTCCTTGCTCGCTTGCGCTCGGTCATCCGGTCGGCGAATCGGATCTGCTCGTTCAGACGAACGCCACCGAGTCCAATGTGTCCGTCTCTAGACCCAAGGAAGGCAGCTTCGCCGACATGATTGATAAGGCCTTGGAGAATGAGTTCAAGGAAAGTGATCAGAACGAAGGTTTGTTAGATCCGACCTTTTCCTTTCTCGCTCACCTCTCTCTGTGTAATTCTTGATTTAGTTAGGGTTTATATTGTTTGCTTGTCAATTAACCGGAGTTTTGAGAGAAAATCTCATAAGATTCGGCCTGTCGGCAAGTAACGGTTCGCTTGTTTAGGAAGAGAGCGCTTGATTTGATGAAAGCGTATATAATTAAGGTTCCTCAGGCGAGATTTCTTTCCAGAATTAAGAAAAAGGATTGAATGGAATAAAAATTCAATTTTCTCTTATTTATTTTCGCTTTTCCTAGTAACCAAACAGAACATGCGAGTTATTACAATGTGATGTTTTGCATGAGCTATTTAATTTTGCATGATTAGTAGACGCTTCACCTTGCTGCTATTAATTTATTTGTTTGTTTTCATCTCTTGAAGTGACTAGTAAGGAAACATTCGTTCATTACCTGAATTATTAAGTGTTACAGTTAATTTATATCGATTAATTCCACTTCGCCTTCTCAGATCTCTTCATCATTTTTTTCCCTTCACTAACTCCATATCAGCCTTTATTTTTTTGGAAGAAAAATTCTCGATCTGAACTTCTTTCTCGCTTGCTCATATGCAGCTAATGATGCTGGGAGTTTTAACAACAGCGTAGCTGGACAGCAGGTTGGTGTAACTATCCATATATAGCTTTTATCAAACTGCACGTGTGTTTCAATTTAAGGATTTCTGATTTTAGTGCCTAATAATCTTTCATAATAAAGTGGATAGCTAAAAGAGAATCGCAAAAAGTGAAGTTGTGAATGCTAAAAAACTAGCGCATGAGAAAATGAACCATCTTTCTGCTGTTAGAATTCCAGATGCCAATGCATGTCATGATGGTAGGAATATGTTATGTTCCATTTTGCATTGTGCCACCTTTCTTTATTTCCACTTTGATGTAATTCCATTCCAGTTTTATAAAACTCTTTTGCCTGTTTTGCCTTTCAATTTTGATTAATTGAGCCCCTGTTTTTGCTTGAAGCATATGCTAAAGTGTCTTTTTTCAACCCTGTTTGTGCTGATCAGGCAGTTCTGGAAACTGTTGCCAGAGTTAAGCCAAAGAAAAATGACACAAAAGAGGAAAAGTATATGCTTCTAACTTTACACATATTCTTTATCGTAATTCTCAGAGTTTCAAATTTTGCCATTGCAGACTGGCCACTAACTTTATCAGCAGACTTTGTCTTCATCATTTAAAACGTTCTTCTCCATCCTTTTTTTGATTAGGTCATTTCAATTTCACGATGTTTTCAATCTGGACAATGACAATAGAGCTGAAGATACTCCAACTTTGATAGATCGAAAGGTAAGGTTACTTCTTAGAGAAAGAATTTGATTTTTTTATTTTCTGCAGATATAAAATGTCGTTTTCTTTCTTCTTTTGTCCTCTTGGCTCTTCCAGGACAATGTCTTCATTATTTCAAACTTCAAATCAAAATATCCAATGCTGCAGCTAGACTTAAGGTGAACTTTTTATAAAATTTGTTACTTTATGCATTACAAGATGTCCTGAAGATCTTAACCCCTCTATTTATTGCTTGCAGATTGATATCAGATTTGGTAGTTGTTATCGTATCTGCCACCTGTGGTGGCATTGCCTTTGCTTGTGCTGGACAACCGGTCTGTTAACATGCTTCCATATGAATTTTGTGAATAATGCAACCTAATGTGGTGTTTATTATTTCTGATTATTTTCATTATTATTATTGCATGCTAAAGGTTATTACCGGATATTTGCTAGCTGGGTCTGTGATTGGTCCTGGAGGATTCAGCTTTGTTAGTGAAATGGTGCAAGTATGTGTCTCCCTGCATGGTTTCTATCTACGATTCTCTTATAAATTCAATGATCTCTTGGCTGTGATTCATATTATTGCATAGTAGTGTGACACATTTGCCCAAATTATATCTTTAATTTTCCTCACGATGAGTAATTACATGAATTCTTTTAATTCATAAGAAAACTAATGCTAATTTCATACTAAATATTCATCTTAAATGATTGTATTGAAATTAGTTAGCCCTAGTGTAGAATATGAGTGTTTGCAAGGCATTAAAACATCTTTGCTAATAAATACTAGGGGACTGTGCATTTATATATAATGCTGAACTAAATAATGGAGGGCATTGGAAATTACTTTTGGTAATTAGTAATCAAATCATATGCTGCTATGTGGCTTTAGAACTAAAAATAACAGTCCCTAGTGTATTTAGCAATGTCTATTGGGTTTCGAATAGGTAAGACTTTTCTCCTCCTATTCCAACTTTTGGTACTCTTTTATTGTCGAGCGTGCTTTTTGGTAAACTTCGTTGTTGTAAATACATTCTTCTTCTTATTCCGGATAATCTAATAGGCCACTCTCATTATAACGATTGTTTATTTGTAGGTTGAAACAGTGGCTCAGTTTGGTGTAATTTTTCTTCTTTTTGCACTGGGCTTGGAGTTCTCCACAACGAAGGTTTCCTATGTTCTTGTTCCTATTTCATTTCTTCCCCCTCTTTGTGCGTTTTTGAAGTGGTTATAACTGTAATTACACTTTGGTCATGACACACCATCCCTTTTGGTTCTAGCTTAGAGTTGTTCGAGCAGTTGCTGTTCTAGGAGGTCTGCTCCAAATTTTCCTTTTCATGTGCCTTTGTGGGTTTACAGCCTCGGTATGTGTTCTATGCTCCTTTCAGAACAACTATTTATTTATTTATTTATTTTTTGTTGGGGGGGGGGGAAGGGAGGGGAACTTGATGTAGGACCAAAATGGATTCAAGAAAGAGAGAGGAAAGAAGGGAAAGGAAGAGAGAAACATAGAGGAAGAGAAGAGAAATAGAAAAAGAATTTGGCAATAAGAGAGAACAATAGGGAGCAAATCTTTGTAATTGGAAATAATTATCAAGGTCCAAAGTGAAAACGCATTGATTAGGTGTTTTTTCTCAATAAACCTTATAATAAGATATCACAACATGATTATCTAATGAACTTGAATAGATCATCTAAAATCTTTATTAATCAACATAGCCATAAAGTCCTAGGTATTTATATCTCTTGTTCCTTATCAGACCTCTATTTACATTTGTTTTCACATCCATAAAAAGATTCTTCGTGTATTGTGCTCCCACTGAAAGTCCATTTGGATGTTGGGGAACAAGTATTATGACACGTATAGCTGTGATTTAGATGAAGAATACAGGCTAGGATGATTTTTAGCATATAGATGTTGGATGAAACTTACAGGGTGAAATTTCAATAATAGAACCTAGGACCTACCGCACCTGACACACAACTATTTAATCTGTTGATTGAGAGGTCGGAGTTATGTGATCACTTCACACTTTTGGTAGGCTATCTTCCGTGTCAATCCCTTATTGAAGTAAAGCTCTATTGCATGATACTTGTCATTCTTGGATGTTGTTTGCAGTTATGTGGTGGTAAAGCTTCAGAGGGGGTGTTTGTTGGCGCATTTCTTTCAATGTCTTCAACAGCAGTGGTAACCTAAACTTGTTTCATGCATGCATGTGTGCATCCACAATAAATTTTCTTTTTATATGTATACTATGGGGGTATGACTTTGTTCCTGAAACTTGGATTCTCGTGTCATAAGGTATTAAAGTTTTTTATGGATAAGAACTCTACGAATGCCCTGCATGGCCAAGTCACTATAGGCACCCTGATCCTGCAGGTTTGTTGGATTTAGAGCTTTCTTCAGACAGATAAATATTTTTTACAATCGCTCTTTTTGGAGATGTCTTGAGAAGTTTTCGACTTCCAGGACTGTGCTGTGGGTTTGCTTTTTGCCTTGCTTCCAGTTCTTGGTGGGACTTCTGGTGTTCTTCAAGGATTGATATCGATGACCAAATCGTAAGTTTTTATGAACCAAAATGTATTTTCCATATTTTTAGATGCATTTGAAATTTTTGTTCCAGAGGTTACATGTTGTTGGATGATTTGAGATCTTGCTATTTGACTTCTGGATTCTTCAAACCATCCCTTTTTATACGGGGACAAGAAACCTCTCTTCTTTTTTAAGTTCAAGATACTTACAGTTCTCTTTATTTGGTGACATGGTCACATATTGGTAGAATAATTTAATCTTCATAACTTGGGGTGATTTTTTTTTTTTTTGTTTGTTTTTTTTTTTGGGGGGGTGGGGGGGAGAACTTGGGGTGGTATTTGATTAAATCTTTTTGGTTGTTTTTGGTCATATTTGTGTCATCCTTGTGTCCTCGGTCTTTGATCTCTCCCTCTCTCTCTCTCTTTTATTATTATTTTTTTTTTTTTGAGGCAAACAGCAATGAAAATTCATTAAAGAGCCACTAAAGGGCTAGGATACATAACAAATTCAAAGCCATAGAAATAGGTGCCACTCACACGACTAGACAATACAAACGCACCCTTAACCCAACGACGGAGAGGACTCCTCCAATAAGTGGCACAATAACATGATTTGGCCACGTAGAAAAGACTCAAGATGAACTATATCCTAGTCTCAAAATGGACCCATGATCACAACACACATACTGAGAGCGCTGGTGAAACCATCCTCTAGCTGAGACAAAGACCATAGACAGAGGGATGGGGAGACCAGCTAGACCAATGGTAGATGGTGAAACCATCGTTAATATTAAAAAACTAATATAAAAAATACATAAAAATTGTAAAAACTTTACAAAGATGCCAAAAGATCAACCTAGCAAGATCAGGCCCCTCAACGCCTGGAATGTGAGAAGCACAGTGGGCGCGGTGTCTGAAAAAAGCTCCTGAAACGGCAACAAAAGTGTCCAATATACGGCAGCGCATGGGTCGCTGTTACCACACGCTCTAGTCCACCTTCCTTGCCTCCCTTCCGCAACCTAACTCCTGGAGTTTCAACGGGATCCCGGGGGCGAACGCGTCCTAGATCTACAGTAGAAGAATGACAACTTCTTCCCCCTGAACAGCTCCATTTCGGTGACTACCCACACTTCCGTTGGAACAAACTTGATGCTGGTGACCTCTGTGACCTTCCCAAAGGACTTTGGAGGCTGGCAGCCTGACTAAGTGCCAGACCACCGACCCCAAAATGCACCCTCTCTCTCTCCAAAAAACACGTTTTTTCTCTCTTTTTTACTTTCTGTTTATGAGTTTGAGATGAACTGGTTTTGATCTGATGATACACTAACAATCTTTCCTTGCCAGGCTGGTGATGTTGATTACGTTTCTATCTGTTTTGTCGATAATATCTCGCACTGGTCTCCCTTGGTTACTCAAATTGATGGTTAGCTTATCATCTCAGGTATAATGTTGCTTTCCTGTGTTTAAATTCAGAGATAGAATCAGTTGTACAAGATTCTTGAGTGTGTACTTGTTATATTATCAACTTTTATACGTTTTGTAACAAATTATACTTATTTTCATGCGTGCAGACCAATGAACTATATCAACTAGCATCAGTAGCATTCTGCTTGCTTGTAGCCTGGGTTTGTTTTGCTTCCTCTTACTATCGATGGGATTTTGGTTAATATTTCAGCAAGTTTTATTGATTTATTTATTTTTTTTTGGAACCTTGGAAAACATGCATATACATTACCCACTTTCTATGTCTAATAGTTATCATCCACCTTTGAGGTTAGGCGCTGTGCCACTGCACTGGAACAATAAGCTATGACATATCTCCTAGATCCAGTTATAAAAAGACAAAGGATGTTTGTCTCCGCTAGTAGACAGATCCCAGAAAAAAAAATTACTTAAAAGAGGGAGGGAGGGTGGCCTGTTGTTACAATTTCTTATTAATGTAGCGCCTCATCTTATGTAAACAGATATTGCATAGTGTATGCTATATGCTGCAGAACTATTCGAGCTTGTCTTATGCTTTTATTTGCATGCATCTTGGGTGCCTGTCTGATGCCATTATAGACTAATTGTCTGAATAATTGCAGTGTAGTGATAAGCTGGGACTGAGTCTAGAACTGGGTTCCTTTGCTGCTGGGGTGATGATAGCCACAACTGATCTTGCTCAACATACACTTGAACAAGTAAGACATTACATATTTTTCTCTTTATAGTAGGTGATTGGAGCGAGGAGTTACTCAAGGGTTTCATGGGCTTGCTTAGTCCAATTTTACATCCTTACACAACTTCCTGGTTTCAGCTCTTTTGGAAAAATCCATTTCTGATCTGTACACTTAAATTGGGAAGATAAATGGAAAACTGAAGTTGGACTTGATAGGCATGTGCGTTCTTATAATTTGTTTAACCCCAATTTCGTTTGACAATTATGACACTTTGAACTTATGACGTGGAGTGTACCATGTATGATAAATTGTTGCTCTCAATTTTAAATAATTTGAAATTAGCATTTAATTGTTGCACTAAAGCTTTTCATTTGTGCAGATTGAACCCATTCGCAACTTTTTTGCGGCTCTTTTCCTTGCCAGCATTGGGATGCTGATCCATGTTCAATTTCTCTGGAATCATGTGGACATATTGCTGGCATCTGTTATATTAGTTGTTATTGTAAAAACAGTTATCATCGGCACTGTTGTCAAGGGATTTCGTTACAACAACAAAACATCACTTCTTGTAAGATTGTTGCGGCATTGTATTGTTACTTTCATACATATGAGCAGTAATTGACATTTGGACTCTTCATGTCTAGGTGGGCATGTCTTTGGCACAGATAGGGGAGTTTGCTTTTGTTCTACTCAGTCGGGCATCAAACCTTCATCTAGTTGAGGTTAGTGCTGTAATTGAGGCTTTATAGTTCTTAATGAAAATTCTGTTGCCAAGGAAATTTCTAGTATCTTTGCTGACTGGTTCCCTAATATTCATAAATTTGAAATGCCCATAAGTTTTACAATGATGGCACAATTGCTGTTTCTTCAGGATCTTTACCCCTGATTTAGCAATAATTTTGTTACTGAAGGTTTGACCATTTTTCAGGGGAAACTGTATCTGCTGCTGCTTGGGACCACAGCACTCAGTCTGGTACGAAATTATTTCTTCAAGTGGTATAATGCTTTCTTGACTTTGGAGTTTAGAAACGATGTATATGTTGGGTGTAACCTGAATCTCTCTGTCCTGCCATTTCCTGGTGTTTATGAATTTGTATGATTAATATTTCGAGTCAACTGTTTGTCCTGGTGCGTTCACTGAAGTTTAGGGTCGTAGTCATTGGTAATGTTCCTTGGCCAGAGAAAGGTGCTATGTCTTACTGCAAGAAAACGACCACTAGAACAGTTGGAGACTGATGTGGCGTTTGAAAAATGGTAGGAATCGTTGATTAGAACCACTTTTACTATAGTATGTGAGAGCTTTATACTGTAACAATTTTTTTTATTATTACTGTAACATGTAAGAGCTTTATACTGTTTATAACTGAGTTTGTCCCACCATTATGCCAAACAAGGGTTGAGTTGTTAGTCACTAACCTAATGGACTGACAGATATATTATTTGTCTCCTCTCAAATACATACGCCAGTGACAAACAAAGTCCACTGATTTTACTTAGAGCATTAAGAATTGGAGAGTCCAGTTTTTTCACAGTGTCGAGATTTTTAAGCCCTGGCCTTCTACCCAAGCAAAAAAAAAAAAAAAAAAAAGGGAAAAAGTAATAAATAAATGAATAAATAAATTAGGGTTGTCTTTTTTATTAATTTTAGAATGTGACGTCCCTGAAAAACCGTTGCAGGTAACCACTCCGCTGCTTTTCAAGCTCATTCCTGCAGTAGTGCATCTTGGCGTGCTATTGCGGTGGTTCCCTCCCGACAGTTCTGTTGAGGTAGTGGCCTATTTTATATCCAACTTTGCACCTGGTTTCCATTTTTTTGCAAGTGATGAGTCTTGATGCGTGTCGAATTTAGGTGGGATTTAAAGGAGAGAACCTCCGGTCAGACAGTGCCAAGCAACGTGTTATCTTGATGGTCCAAGGATCTCATGATTCATGAGGCTTAATTAAACGAGCTGAACACCTGATCTATTTACCTGATAGGCTGTTCCTTGGCCACTCCCAGAATGTTGCAAGTTGATCAGAATACTTTTTCCTCTTTCAAAGCTCTGCCGGAGTGATCACTGTTTGATTTTCCCGACCCAAGTCCAATCAACAAATTCAAACTAGTGTCCCTCACAGAAGAATGCATGGGGCGGAGGTTTATCTAACTGCCGACGAGGAACTAACCTAACAAGCCTTACCCGTAATATAATTTTTTCTCTCCCATTGCGTGACTTTATTCTTTTTTAGTGTAATATATTTCCCTATGATGTAATTTTACCTGAACATTGATAGTGACAGTATATGGTGCCTAAAGTGAGTTTTGAATGTATCACGTCTCTTTTGTTTTTCATTCGTAAAATTTCTACTGTTTTTGCGATTCAACAAGTTCTAAGATTCGGCAGACTAGAAAATGATTTTGCTTCAGCTCGTGGACCATTTGACTGTACAATTATTTGGAGCCTTCCCATCGCTAGTTATAGCACTGTTTTGAAGGCCGGCTCTCGAGAAGTTCCAAGATCGATGTTATTTGTCTTGTCAACCCAAGTGTAATTCTGTGCAAACTATCCACACAATAACCATAATGATAAAATGCCCGAGTAATGCCATGGATCCTTTGAGAGGATGCAAACAACTATCTCAAATTGCTATTTTTTAGATATTTTTTCACACCTATTGCCAATATTATTTAACAGCCAAAATTTTGTATCCATTTATCTTTTAAAAAAATAATCCATTTTTCAATGATACTATGCATAGATTAGATATATTATGGTGAATTCTTACAGAAAAGATTGTTGTCTTGTCTTTCACAATTCAAGTCGCATTCTATGAATTGGAAGACGAATAAATTGAATTTCATTTGGCTTTCCTCGTGCGAGATTCTTGATCAAGAGGCATTAGGATTAAAAAAGAAAATTATGAACACTACACTAAAGTTATTTGTAAATGCTGCCAAGTTTCATTAGTTGGGCTTGTTTATAAGCTCTTAGGTTTGAACAGAAAATTTTGTTCAAAACAAATTTATCTAAAAAATGTTTAAATTGTAACTAAAATCCATCAACATGGTAAATATGCAGAAGAAATAGTAAAATTAAGAGTCGTATTGGTGAAGGTATGTCATCAAATTAAGGAGGAATTTCCCTTCTCCCAAAATGTCGGTTCATCAACTCCAATTGCACATGCACATTAGTGTACAGTTTTGTTGGTATGTTGACAGAATGAAAAGGTTATGGCTTATACGTTGGTGGACATGTCCCAAGTCTCCATCTGAGGTAGAGTCACTGTCATATCAAAATACCGATATAAATCATGGAAAACATTTTTGTCGAGAATTTGAAATCACAGTCCTGCGTTGATATGAAGATAAACACCAACATAAACTATATACATTTGAGAGAGGATTAAAAAAAAAAAAAAAAGAGAAGAAAAAAATAGAGGTTTGATTAGGTGTGATGTTTCTTCTGTTTCAACATCAATAAATGTGTAAAATGAGGGAATATTTTCTGCCATTTGCCAGACAATGGCCGTTTTCGCGACAATGTTCTTTTAGCATATCAAATAATTATTTTTTTTCGCTATCTTAAAGTCCACAATTGCAGCAAACCAATCTAGTGTGTACCAAAATGCAATGTATGTTTACTTGGGAAAAAGGAAAAAAAGAAAAGAAAAGAAAAAAGGAAGCTATGTATGTTGTTATATGTTATTTTATGGTGAAACACAAGTAAAGTTCCGCATTATTAATATATATATATATATATTTACATTTTTTTTAGCAAATAATTGTATATGAATAACCTTATTTAACTATATAGGTTATAACCGCGTTATTAATAAAACAGTATGACTCAGTCTAAAAAGCAATAACGGAGTTAAAAATTCTTGTCGGTAGGGGTTAATAATTTAAACAAAAATTAATAAGAGCTATAAGATTAATTTTTTATATTCTTAGTGAAGTCTATGTACATATATTATACAATACAATAATTATTCATATATATATTTTTCAACATAAAAAAAATTTGAGTGGGGCTTAAGCTCCCATTAAGCCTTAAGTGGCATTACGTGCACTAAAAAATATACCACATATTAGATCAGGCCCAATAGTTTTATAAAGAAAGGATTTATAATCCTGATTTTGATTGCAAAGGCAATTTCAGCCCCACACCAGTGGAACTGGGATTGGTCCAAAGACTTCTGCGTTGAGAGTTGACAATTCACAACCAATTCGAAAAGAGTTGTAATTATCTGACCTGACCCTAGATCTAGAAGCCTTCCGTCTCCAATTTGTTCCAATTAGTCACATGTGAGCGCTATACAATTTAATGCAAACGTACCCCCTGTGGCCTGTGGGGTTCTCTCATGGAAAATGCGTGTTTATTATTTTGACAAATATTATTTACTTATTTATTGGAGGTATTTTAGGATCAAGTTTTATTATCCGACACCGCGTTTTTGATGCTCATGGCGAGTAAATTAATAACAACATTCAATGGTGGGTAAAATGTCGCTGTTTCCAAAAGTACATGCTGACAAAGTTAGTGGCTTTGTAATGTAGCGCAGAGAGAGATCCGATTTTCTTGTTCGGAGAAAATTTTTGGACACATATTTATGACTTACTGGATCAAAGTTTATTACATTTTAATTAATGGGAAAATTATATGTTGTCACACTTTAAAAATGTGTTTATTAATGTGCCACTCAAACAGGTTATGTAAGTGTTATATTATTATTCATATTACATATTTAAGTTGTATCACACTTAAACGTAAGATTCATTTATAAAAAACAAGTTTAAAAAGACAATATTTATATAAATTGCTCACATGCCAAACTGAAGACACCCACAAATTTGTTACGCTGTTATATTTTAATAGATCTAAGTGGTACTGAGGCAAAGGAATGTAGGTTTTAAACGCTTAATTGGGAAAAAAAATTTGAAAAGAAAAGCATGCAATATATAGCAGGTAACGTTTAAATTTCCTTTGAATTTGTTGTTTTGTTAATTTGGTGATTTTCATTAATTGTTTTGTCGTTTTAAGTGTGGTTTGCTCCATCCGCGGATCAGAAAATACACAAATAGCGCATTGCCGACAATGTTAAAAACATGATCAACATAGAAAGGTCCCCCACATGATTTTGGAACGTAGTAAATAATGGTTCTCAGTGAAAGGCAACCAAAGGAATGCTTACTTTTATTCTAAATAAAATAATAATAATAATAATAATAATAATTTCCAGATATATATGTATCTCTTTTTTTTTTATTTAAGGGGAATATATGTCTTTTCCATCTTTGTTTTTTCCTCTTTTTTAATTTTTTTAATTTTTATTTTTTGGCCGGAATTTTTGTTAGATAGGTCTTTTTGGCAATTGGCAACTGGTGCGCCTTTCTCCTACGCATATTTCACGATCTTCAAATTTATGTATTAATCAGTGCACAAGAAGTTGTTCCCTTTTTTTGTTTTTTTATTGCCACGTTTTATGCATTAATTGCTTGACAATCAAATATTGAAACAATTTCTTTGAAACTCGACTTGGACACCAAAAAAATAAACAAAATAATAATTAAAAAAAAACTAATTTCACCGTCTTGCATTTTGCTTAATTGGAGTAAATCTATCATATGCTAAATATTGCTATTATGGTCTTTGCGTCTATGAACGCTGGGGGTGAATAAATTCTCTCATTTCCCCCTTTTTTTTTTCTTTAAAAAAAAGTCAATCTGCAATAATGAGGTAACACAACCGATGTTCGGATCTGATGGAGTTATGGACCAAGCTAGTTAGCCACAAAAAGCAGTTTATTAGATGTTAGCTTGAACAATATATAATAGAATTACGGTAATTTCAGTAAAGCATTCATGTCCATGTACATGTTTTATGGACCTGTCAGAATACTGTATTGTATAGTAATACGTTAATGCAATGTTTGATATAACCATTGTATTTTATTAGTTATATTTAGTGAAATTTCGTATCATTTAAATAATTTATTTTTGGTGAAAACATTATAGTGTATTATTTTATTAGGTCTAAGATTAGAGAACAGAATTTAGATCAGGGTTAAAACTTAAATATAGGTTGGATTGGAGTTGAGGGTCAAGCCAAGACCTGTGTTGGGGGCCCATTAGGATTGGGGGTTGAGATCGAGGTGTTCGAGATCGTGGTTAGGGTTGGGTTTAGTATAGGCTTGAGACTAAGGTCGGGGTTGGTCTAGGAACAATGTGGTTGGGGACCATAATTGGTCAAGTGTTGGAAGCATCCAAGATCGAGATTAGGATCATGGTCAGGTCAATAGCGATGTTAGGTCCTGGTTAATAAATGATACAATGTAACACCATACGTAAGAAGTGCGCCCAACGTTACATTAAGTTATTAACTTCTGTTATATTTTATGACATGAAATATGATATTGTATTATGGCAATTCAAAACATACAATACATCTTATATAATATAACACAACACAAACTCCCAACAAGGCCACCTTAATGTTTAACCAAGCAAAATTCAACTTGAGGAGTCAACAAGTGCATCTAGCCATTTTACTACATCTACACGTAATTAACTATTGAACTAAATTTAAAACAAAAAAGAAGCTACCATTCAGCGCAGTAAATTCCCGAGCGCAAAATTTTGGCGTTTCAAACATAAAATGAGCAATATATTATATCCAGTGGCCAATACCCTAATACAAAGTAGTCATGTCTTGGTTATGATCTTATTCTCTTCTTCAACATCAGCTTAATCCTGGAGATAATACTAGGTTAATGCTCTTTTCAAACTGAACCCTTCCTGATTCTTCCACTATATATAACATGAGTGAGTATGCATTAGAACCCAATTACATACATATGGTAGAGAATAAATTCCAATTCATGTCACACTAATAGGTCCAAACAGAAGGCCTCGGCCACATGGTTTACTTTGTTGCCCTAACGGCGCCATTGGTGCAGCAAGTGCAAGTTCTAAATTATCAGGAGCTACGCCTTTGGTTGTACCTGTTGAAGAAGAAGAAGTAGGCAACTGGGAGTTAAACGATTCGGCGTTAGATATAGCCTGCGCTCGGCGATATTGATGGTTCGACATTGGCGAGTGATCAGAATGGCCAAATTTTCCAGCATCCAATCTGGTGGAGTAGTTGACATGATCAAGAAAGCTAGTAGGGACTGTAGTACTTGTATTTGCTGAAAACCCAAATGGATCAATTCTGACAGTAGAAGGTTCAATGTAATTATTAGGCTTAGAAATGCTGACATTATTGACCATTTGAAGTGAGAGTTGGTCTGTGCCCACCTGTCCAAAACAAGATAAGCAAGCCCTTATAATTGGACAAAATATATCCTTAAACATTTGACTTGTTTTTGGAAGTGGAAACTTAGACACTGATGGTTAATCTTAAATATAAAATTAACAGAATTAATATTTGCGCATGCACAAACATAGACCTACATCAAAGAGGCTAAGACGGCGTTTTCTTTTGTTAGGGCTGTTTTGTCGCAGAAAGTACTTCTGTGCATGGCTGGCGACTTGTGTAGGAGTTCTAGTGGTCACAAAATTCCTAGAGATGCCTCTCCAATCACCCTTTCCAAGTTTTTCCAGCCCAATTAAGAAGATTCTGTGTTCTTGCTCACTCCACTGAACGCCTGATCATATATATGGGAATTAAAATTGACAAAGTATATCATCAAACACATTAATATATTCACTTTATTCGCGTGGTTGTGTGTGTGTGTGGAAAAGGAAGAAATTAAAAAAAAAGGAAAAGAAAATAATTTGGAAAGAATTTATTCGGATCATTGATTATATATCACCAAGAGTAATAAGTAAATATAAATTTTCAAAGTAGAACTATCTGGATATGGTGCATTTAATAACCAGTAACAATTCCCAAAGGACAATTTAAAGTAGATGTAGAATCGATATATGCAAAATAGTCTCATAACCTACATATATACGCAAGGAAAAAAAAAAAAAAGCTTGCTTTTCTTTGTGCTCAGAATATCTGTATATATATCGCCCCTTCCTATAAACATCTTCTTCACACCAAATATTAATTAAACATAATTTTGTGAACCCCAGAAGAACATAAGTTGAGCCAGAAGATAATTGTCGGTCAGCATATAAATTATAAAAATATAAATTAAAAAATAACACAAGATCTGTTCTTATGTATGAAAATAAAGTAATATATGGTTGAATTGAGCTACCTTTCTTTCTGTCTTGGGCTGATTTTGGTATGAGGCCATCGGAAAGGTAGCCATTAGAGAGTAGTTTATGATCAGAGATTTCTCCATGATGTACACTACTATGACTAGTAGCACTAATATTACTCATGCGGGAAGAAGAAGAAGAAGAATTAGAAGACGATGACAAGCAGTCCACGCTAAAGCTCTTCTTCGTGTTCATATCGGCATAAGAAGAAAACGACGATTTATCAAAAGAAGAAGAATTAGAAGATGGCAAGTGATGATGATCAAGCTGGACTCCGAAGAGCCTAAAACGACCTCCAGAAACATGTCGTTTGCGGGAGTTGCAGGTCCTTGAATTGTGACCCGTTTTCCCACAATGCGAGCACTTCCTGCCCATGTTTTCTCCTGTAAAAGAACAATGGAACCCTTTTTTTTTTTTTCAGACCCAAAAAGTCTGGCCACAAACTTACAAGGCCAAAAAAAGAGAAATTATAGGAGAAGGATAGTAGGAGAGAGAGAGAGAGAGAGGAAAACCACTAATGACTGACGTGCTTGGCGGTACATAATATATAATCATGGGCACAGATGATGAATTTGGGTAAATTAAAGAAGGGCAGATTAATCAGGAAGGAAACTGTAATACGATAGTTGTAATTGGTTGGAGTTCTCCCTTCCAAACCCGTAACCCAATTCTCTCTCTCTCTCTCTCTCTCTCTCTCTATATATATGTATACGTATACATATATATATGTATATATTTATATGTCTATAAATCGATATATATATCTTACCAACGTGTAAGATGAAAACGAAAGGGGTCAGAATCTTACAAAATGGCATTTTTATTTGTGGGGACCTCTTAATTTATGCTTTCGTTAAGCGTACAACTACAAATACGTACAAATATTAATACGTTTGTATTATACATATTTGTTGTAATTACGACTAATTAATGATTTTCTTAATTATTGCAAATGCATACCGGCCATGCATACAATATCTCGAGACGAGTGAAGCGTGTTTTTTTTTTTTTCAAAATAAAAATAATATTAGTGTGATCAAATTGTTATGAAATTAATTATATTTTCTTCTAGCAAAAAAAATATATATATATATATATATATTTTCTGCTTTGCTCCCACGGGTCAATATATGCGTTTACTCAAGAAGGGAATCCTTCTCCCTGTAGCTACAACTCCCCTGGATATGTTTGGTATTGTGGGATATATTTATATAGTTGTATGTTGTTAAGCTGTGAAGTTGAATTTAATAAGTTGTATATATTTGTAAAATTCGATTGTTCTAGATTTTTTATAAGCTGGTTAGGGTTGAACTAAAGAGGCTAAAAAACACGTAAAGAGTTGAGTCGTATGCGACTTGTAAACTTTTTTTTTATCATTCGTAATAAATTTTCTGTAATAGTTGAACATAACTTCCATATTAAAGATGTATCATAAATTTTATGTGTTCTTCTTCTACGATTTTATTTGCTCTTAGTAAATTAGGGCTTTTGATTGGTGTTCAGTAAAATATACTTAATCGATTATACACAAATAAGCATATTCGATATTAATAGTATTTTAAGCATAATTAGGGTGTTTGGGATTCTAAAGTTTGAACTGAATATGTGGTTTACAATAGTTTTTAACCATGGTCTAAAGTTTACACTCGGCACAATTTATTTACATTAGACGACGGTTTTTTGTAAAAATTGTCGCCTATTGTGCCTTAAAAAAAATTGCTGAAACTATTTTTTCTCAAAAAAAAATTTCTTCAAATTGTTATTCACAAATTCACATCCTTTTCTTTAATAAACTTAATTCATATCTCATTAATTTACACATAACAATTTTTAAAACATATGTCACAAATTCTTCTTCTCATATAGAATCAATATGGATATAACAGATTTATTTCTAAAACCATAAACAAAGCTTCTCTACAAAATCTAAAAAAAAAAAATACTTAATCAAATACAAAGAAAAACTACAAATCAAAACAAAAACAACTTAAATTAAAAAAAAAAAAAGCAAAGTACCCAAATTTTGGTATTCAACGAGGAGGTGGCGGTGGCGGTGGCGGTGGCGGTGGCTGCCGATGATATAATGAGAGTCATGGCAGCCGACAATTCAAGGACATGATTATGAGAATCTTGGCGACGATGATTGAGGAAGTGAGAAGTACTTTGGAGGAGATGAAAGATGATCTTTGGAAAAATTTATTAAGTGTTAAGAGCATCAAATTAAAGAGTGAGTTGGGAGAAGAAGACAGAGATGGGGAAAACTTATAGAAAGAAGATGGGGTTTAAGAAAAAAACTTTAAAGTTTGCAAATTAGATATAACGTAGAATGAAAGGGAGTATTAGGAATTTAAGTAGGGGAATGAAAAAATTCAAAATTTTTTGAAAAAAATGAGCGAGAAAAATCCTGCTTATTTTTAAATTTGTTAGAGAATATTAGATGATGGTTTTCTAAAAACCTTCGTCTAATGTGATACTTTAGATGGGGGTTTTTAAAAGACCATTGTCTAATGTTCTCATATGAATTTTTGAAACATAAAGCTGCCCATGTTGTGCTTTTTTAAACGCATTAGATGACTATTTTTTTATAAAACGTCGTCTAATCTTTGATTTATAATAATAAAGCTTTACACTATATATTTTGAACTCTAAAGTTCAAACTACAACACTCTTAATTCTTTTACCTTATTGAGAGCTTGTACATTTAAAACCAATCTTAGGTGGAAATTTGCTAAAGTAGACCATTAATTTCTCTCTTTTTCTGGATTAGAAGCTAGACCCCTCAAACTAATCTCAATTAGGTGTCTTTTATTTTTGGTTTGTTACCAGTTCGGGCTGTCATTAAGTTTTCACGACTCCTTTGTAATTTTTATTTTTTTTCAACAATATTGAGTTGTAAGCTTGGTACCAGATAAACTGTTTGGTGGATACCAACCTAATTAAGGTATATTAGTCCCTCCTGGTACTTGTTGCTCTCTCTTTTTATTTAAAAAAAAAAAATTCTGTAATTTAGTAATGAATGCGCTTGTTTGTCCACCATCTCTTGGAGGTTGAATGTTGGGCCAGTGGTCCTATATTTATACACATATAAAATATGGGAAAGGCCATTTTTATATTGTATTTAAAGTAGCCTGGTTCCGAGAGAAATTTTAAGTACTAATTAATGAACTTCATTTGCATTGAACCGAAGAAACCGGACCACCATTCTATCCAAAAAAAAAAAAAAAAGAAAAGAAAAAACAAAACAATGACAAGAAAACAAACAGAGAAAAAAAGAAAAAAGAAACTGGGCCACCGAATTAAGATATGGCTTATCTATGAATTATTAAGTTATTCCAGGCTAATTTATTGGACCACATATAAGTGAGAGACTCCCCAAAGCTATATATGTACTTACATAAAAATTAATCATTTTTTGGCAAATTTTTTTATTTTATGCTTGATCATCGCTAGACTCATTAGATTGTTTTTAGATCATCTCTTCAGTGCATTAATTATATGTTACAATCTTTCCGAAGCCAAGGTGTTGCATGCTTTCTTTATTGGCACTTTTAATCATGTCGTTACACTTTTGAAAAGAAACAATTTACACACAACATAAGTTAGTACATAGAACTATTAATTTTAGCTATATATTGATTTGAATTAACATATATATATATATATATGTAGAATGCCGATTGATGAACTGATCTTGAAATGATTCATTATTTGATTTGATGCCTTGCAATTAGCTGCAGAAAAACTATTGTAGCCTTTCCCCCCTTGCTTGAGAGCATACAAGAATCATAAAGGACTAATTATGCATAAACTACTTCTGCCCCTCTCTTTTATTTGCAAAAAAAAGAAAAGAGAAATATTAGATATGTGGTTTTATATTTCCCTACTGATCATGTGAAAAATTCACAATATAGTACACTACACAATATACTGAACAGATTTTTATTTCTAGTCCTTAAACTTACGCACCTCATCTGTATTTGATATTGACGCATAATTGATAAAAATAGATTTTCTTCAAGAATTAATGAAAATAGGTTGATTAGTAAAGTTATTGCTTTCCAAAACAAAATTGTTGAATTCTTCTTTAGGTAAGAAATATTTTAGTTTGCTTGTTATTCTTTCTTAGATTAGTTTATAAATAGGTGTTTGAAACTACGGTTTGAACCAATTTATTCAAAACAAAGTAGTAATAGAGAGCTTTACACTGTGGCTCACTTTTGTTTTACACTGTAATAAAGAAAGCTTTACACTATTTAAATTCAAACCACTTAATTTAAACCAATTTTTCAAATACATGTTTAGGCTAGTCTAAATATCCTTTGTGACTTTGCTTTTGATCCCCCCTCCCTTTTTTTTATCTTTTCTGATTTATAATAATAAGGCATGCTTGTAGACTTATAGTGGCAAACATATATAGTTTGAAAACAATAAATATGAGATTAGCAGCTAATTATTTGTTACGACTAGTATTACATATTTTAAATGATGATGGTTTTAAGATTATCAATGGGTAGACTAAATTCCTCACCATTTTATCAAGGATTTGATTAGGCCGGCTTCCATCGCCAAATTATAGCCCTTAGGTCAATATTAATTATCCAAATTATGAGTAAATATATAGTCATTTAGACAAGTAAAATATGTATGTGATTTAATGGCTGGAGTAGATAACTTGGTTTTTAGTTTCTTATGTACATTAATGCAGAATTGAGGGGTTAGTCTTCTAAACTCATCAAGTTCCACTTCGCACTCATATTCTGTGTCATTTGACATAATGGTGATTCGCATTAGGCAAACTTTCAACATGGCTAGCAAATTTCATTGCCCTAGACGGTCATGTGATTTTTGCAAATGAAATTAAGGGTAAATTTATTAGGAATTTGGAGAGCTAAAAAATAATACAGTTCACCAACTAATCTTTCAGATTTTTATAAATCTTATTAATAAGGCTCTCACAATAAATGTATACACACACGTATGTATGTATGTATGTATGTATATAAATGGGTAAGATTTGGAGGATCATGCCGCTAATATATACTATCTACTAACTAAATTGTTTTTAGCCCAAGACTGTTAAAACGAAATTGAACAACCCAGTAACAGCTGTCGTGGTAGGTGATAACCTATTCACGGTCTCTAAGGGTTATAATTCCTAGATTAGATTAGGTTAGTCCACTTGCTAATTAAACCTATATATATATATATGACCATGACGTGCAAAGATCATGTCTGTGAAAGTCTTTTTCAAACACAATTAATTAAAAAAAAAAAAAGAATATTGAAAGCAAACTGAACCCACTAGCTAGCTAATTGTCATCCATCATTTCTCATATCCATATATAGTTTAATCAATGGGCCTCTGTACCTTTTTTTTTTCTTTGAAAGCGGGCTTATGAATTTTTAATATGATTAAATAGTCTGCACAGAAGCAATTCATTTTGACTTGTTAAAACGTGTTCTTTCCCCATTTACAGGAAGAGGATTATTAAACAACGAACTTAATCATATACAATTTATAGGCTGTTTTGTACAGGCTAGGTTTTAAGTTTCAAAGCTATAGCAAGTGAAAGCTTTACACAGTAGTAATTGTTTGCTTGTTTATTGTAGCGGTCTGAGATTGGAAATAATGAGTTGAAACTGAAGTGTTAAATATACAATAACTAAAAGAGTAGTGGAAAGCTTAAGTAGTAAATGAAAGAAAACTAAAAGAGGTCCACTGTGCCCACCATCAACAGTGTATTTAAGTCAACACCGCACATAATAAAAACGAGAATTATTTTATCTTTGGATAATTAGTTTAAGGTTGTTATCAAAGTAATTAATATATAATAAATTAATTCCCACTAGTTACAATTATTAAGCTTATTTTGCTATTAATTGTATGTCGATAGTTTCCATTTTGTAAATGACTTCCTCTTTTCTTCTCGTGATTAAATATCAACGGCGATGGATCACAGATAGTTGGTGGGGAGTCCATTTTCGTATTTAGACCAATGCCGAATATTTTAGGATTAATTAATTCACCCTTAATCCTAGCCATTCATAATCGGAATCTGCAAATTATTGCTACATGCGAATTGAGTCAATATAAAGCTGTAAAGTAATAAACATGTTTTATTTCTCATTCATGGGAATACAAGGATAGGCCTTAAAGTTATTACTCATAATTAAGTAGTATTTCACATCAGATTAATCACCCTTTTCCTAGTCAAAACTCAAAACAATACTTTTTTTTTTTTTGAATTTGAGAAGTCCAGTTCAAACACTAGGTCTAATTATTAAGGACAATTAAAATTTACTGTTAGATTATATCTATAACTACCTAGTCTTAAGGATAATTAAATATCGTTAGATTATATTTGTAACTACCTAGTGTTATTATATGTTGTTAAGATGAACTTAACATAGTATATTTGTATCAGCTGCAATGTTGTTTGAGGGAAAGCACTCACATGATCTTACCAAGCAAGTCTGATAGAAAAAACCAATAATTCTTTATTTAAGAATAAATTAGATCATTACCAACTCTGATCATGAAAAAATTGATAATCTGTTGTGACAGGCAATAGAATGACGTCTCATATCCAAGCCGAATATTATATCTTAATTGAGTTATTAGTTGGAGCTAACATAAGATGCACAAATGTGGAGTACTTATATTAAACTCTGCTGCCCCTCCGCGGATTGTGTGTGTGTGTATACAATATATATTAAACTCCTTTTTTTCCTACTTTACACATGATATTGTATAATAATCGTTTTAACAATTAAATATCGATGAGGATATGATATGCACTTGTATATATTATTATATGATCATATGCGTGATACTGAGTGCAGTAACATTATGCATGTCACGAAAACGATTTTTCCACTTCCAGTTAAATCCTGAAACTAGCTGCTCATTTGTTGGCCTGTGTACCCTAATATATACTAAATGGCATAAACATAATCATTTCTTTCCTAGCTAGCGAGAGTTGCCTTTTTTTATTGGGGGTTGATCATAAACATTTTTTTCCCTGAATGAATAAAAAAAAATAATTATTATTCTGGGTTGTCTCCCTCTATGCCCATACACACATGGAATATATACAAGCACCTAGACATGTATATATATATATATTATATATATATTATCCGCGGCGGGGCACTAGAGGTATAACAATCCAAGTATACAAAATTTTATACATACCCATAGGATTAAGAAAATTGAACGTAGATTAGGGGATAGATGCAAAAAAATAAAAATAAAAACAAAAGAAATCAAAGGCAATCTTGGGCTCGGTTTAAAAGGCCCAAAAAGTAAAAGTTGTGCGGCCCTTATAGCTATAGCAAAGCCTTTATCTCACGTGCCCGTGTAGTAGAGTTTCAATAATAACGACGATAATAACAATTACAACAATGATAACGATAACAACAACGACGACAACAAAAACAAACAACACAATGATGATGATCTCACCTTTTAACCGTTGTTGATGGGAGAATTTTGACAATAAAAAATCACCATTTTGAAGGCCTGCTAAGTGCTAAATAACAACATTTAAACATTTATATATTATTTTAGGGTGTGTTAACGAGACATGTGACCTTTTTTTTATTTATAGAATTAAAATATGTCTGCAATTTATGAATTTCTTTATGTGTCCCAATTCATATGTATAATGGCTATAATAATGATATTGTTAGTTTTAATTTATTTTTTTAGAATAACTATAATATACGTATTTAATATTTCAAACAGATTATGATATCATTATATTTTTAAAAAAATCTAAAATTAGGGTGTTTGTTACTTAAATTAAAATTGGTACTAAAACAACGATTTTAAAATTCCCTAAAAAGATAGAATTTTTTTATCGATGAGTTGGATTTATCGACAGATTGAAATTATGATATTGTAATTAAATTAATGACATAGTTTTACTAACAAATTGAAATTAGATTGTTATACTTAAATTAATAACATAGTATTATTAAGGCTTTTATGTATGTTACTGGTTATATAATTGATATATCTTTAATTTAATGATATGTAATGATAATGATACGCAATGACATTCATTTCTTAATACTTTAAGTGAATAATATTTCCTTTTCTTGTAATATGTAATGAAATTAACGATATAGTATTTATTAAGTCTTTTTGTGTATTTTATAGGTTATATAATTGTTATATCATTAAGTTAATGATACGTAACGATAATGATACTCAATGACATTCATTTCATTTTTTTAAAACTTCAAGTGATAATGATAATATATCAATATAATATGTTAAAATAAGACATATACATGTACATTTTTTTCCCTAATTTAACTATTCAAAAAATAAGAAAATTTGTTATAAAAATTTAAATACATGATATATTTTAGTTAGAGGGTATTTTAAGGTTCTGAATATATGAAATTCTAAAAAAGATGGACATATAAGTGATGTTTGTATAACAAAGATAGATATTAATTCACTCCTTAAAAAATTGACAGATTGTGTAATTTTTACAGGTTAACAAGACAATTGGCCTAATTATGTTTATTGAATTAAAATATGTCTTTAATTTGTTAAAATTCTACAAATGTCTCAAAATAATATCATTAAAATTTTTACTGTGTAATTATATAGTACAACATGTAATACTATTAAAATAATTACTATGTCATTAAAAATATTTTAAAGATATTTTAAATATTGAGTTAGATTTTAATTTTATAACAATAATTTACTCACGTATTATAAATTTTTTCATTATTTTATACACTTGCAAAAAAGTAGCCTATACTAATAATAATTTTAACTTTTGTCAGCAAACATATTTATGTTGCGTCACGCTTTTCTTTGATACTTATTCTAAGCGAATAAATAGCCTACTTTAATTGTTCTTCATGAGGTCCGAGACAAATAATTCAACACCGGAATCCATGCAAGCCAATATTTGTCCTGGAACGGCGACAAAAACTGGCCAGCCATATCTAACTTTGATTGGAAGATGAAAAGGTCATTTTATTACTCCAAGGCCATTCCTATCGCCAAAGCAAGCATTACAGTATTTCCTCCAATAGCAATCTTATATGCCTTGAGAAATGAACAAATTAAAGAAACAAGCATATTTGTTGGTCCACTGCAAGAGCAGCTAATCTATCTCTCTTTCTGTGTGACTTTTTGTCAGACTGAAGCAAAAAATGGCAGTTTTGGTCACCTAGATCTTCTTGAATTTATATTTATTTCAGTCACTTAATACAAAATAGACTAAAGCTCTTGGTTTACATCAAGACAACACCATTGTGTCAGTGACTTCCTCTAGATTAATGTTCTTTTATTCAAGGTGTTCATGTCTTGCTAATATTATATTTATGTGCCTGTATAATGTATATTGTTTCAAAAATAGTACGATAGAAATAAAAAATAAGAATATATGTACATTTATGAGTGATTTGTTATTTTTTCTGTCCTTTCATTCTTGCATTAAGAGTTGGATGGGGAGGGGTTCGAGGGAGGGAAAACCTTCCCCTCCCTTATCCTCTGACATTTCGAAGGAATGGAGTAAAGAAAAGTGGATTAGGATTTTTATCAAACTTAACCCTCTTATTAGTCCTATCATTCCAAAGGAAGGAATGGAGTAAAAGGACTATCTTATTTCAACGGCCCGTCATTCCTGACTAAAGGAACGGGGTAAGGGCCGTGAGTGCCGGGTTGTCCTTGACAAGTGATCAATCCAAAGAGCTCCGGTCAATGGAAGAAAGCAAACACTCAATCTCACCTAGATCTTCCTTTGTTGCACCTCATCAAGAAATCACACTAGTAATAGCTTTTTTGTTAACTCCCTCCTTTTTTTAATCCACAGCAGAAACCCAAGACCAAAAAAAACTACGTACAAAAAAGAAGAAAATCACTAAAGTTGAAAAAGAATACAAAGTAAAGTCGATAAATCACAAACACTGATGCAATACATCATATATATAGGCAAAAACAAAACCCTAATACGTGATATAATCTAATAGGCCTAAAACATAAACTAAACTGTCCAAACATAAAAGTCTATACCAGATCTTATAAAAAATCTTATATTTGTTCATTTACCACAATTGTTGTGCCTCGAACTTTTTGAGTTGAGTTAAACTAATTCCAGTCATCATGCTCTAACATATATCATTAACCAACAGAGCAAATAGATGTTTCTAGGTGGAACCCTGATCCATTGTCCAAGTTTTCTATTGAGTTAATATTATTTACATCATCGTGCTTTAGGCAAATTCACTACTAACTAAGCGATATAATGGAAGTTTTGTAAAAAATGATCTACTCTGAAAGTTAAGTCATCTCTCTCTATAATCTAGGTGTGCATGCCCAAACGTACTGGATTAATATCATGTCTTGAGCATTAAACCTTCCTAATTCAGACATTTCTCTATTTTTTTTTTATTTTTAATATTTTAGGACAGTGATTCAAACACTAGACCTCATTATTAGAGGCTGGCAGGTATGAAAAATGTAAGGCCAAGCCTGCTGTTACTTGAATTTCATACTTAGTGTTATATGTTTGTTATTTGATTATGAAAAATAAAAGTAATTGTGTTATTAAATAATGAATTTCGTTATTTCTAATTCTGCTGTATATTATGCGAGGATCCGTCACTCCTAAATCCTATTCACACTGATTTTTTGTAAAAGATAATTTTATAAATAGAAAAGCAGCCTGAGAGAAAATTGGAAACAATTTCTACAAAAGGAAAGAAAAAGAAAAAGAAATTTGAAATCATTCCAAAGATAGGGTAATTATTCTCAGCTCTCACACAACATTAACGTGCAGGGCTGTACGTTATCTGTTTACTCTTAGCTTTGTGTGAAACCAAGGTACTTAACCAAAGTACGGATAAAGCCTACACGATCAATAATTAGGGTATTTGGTACACCGGTCGTGGACTTAAAAAATTGATTCAAATGCTATAACATACGACAATTTTGTATTATAGTTGTCTTTTATTTTATGTTATATCATCCTTTTATCAATTTTGGTCTTGAATCAATATGCCAAACACTCTAAGAGTGTGTTTGGTTTAAGCATTTTTTGAACTCAACGTGTTTAAGCATTTTTTGAACTCAACGAACTTAAATTTAAATTCTAGTATCAAGAATACTTCGGATATATGTTTGTTTCCCCCAAAATCTAAATCATTTGAGTATCAAGAATCCAAGTTTTCAAAATTCTCATCCCTTTAAACTTTTGATACTCAGATATCTTTGTTACAGTAAAAACTAAAATTTTATCTCTTATATTTGAGGGAAAAAAATCATAACTTCTGCATTTGATATCCAATTGAGATGATTCTTTTTTACTGTGTTCCTAATGAAGAGAGAAATAAATCAATATCCATATTGCATATTTTTTAAGATCATTAACATTAAGATTTTGTTTGGTTTATTAATAAATCAAAAACTATTTTTACTACATTTTCAAACACAAATTTTAATTTTATTCCATACTCAGATTATGACTTAAATACACATCCAAACGTTAATTTGGATAACAATTCAAATCACTAACTCAAATCATAATTCAAATCACACTAATTCAAATTAAATCACTGATTCGAATCTATTTACCAAACAGACCCTAAATATTTCTATCGAAGATAACGGAAAACAAAAACATAGTAAAATGGAAAGAAAGAATCTGCAACAATATCACAATTATCACGCAAATTGCATTAAGGCCATCCTAAAGCCAATTAAGGCTACTCAATGCCGTACGTTCTTCATTAGTCATTGTCTTTTTTTTTTCTCTCTTACAAAATAATTGAAGAATAAACTCAAATCCATTAAAAAAATGCAACAATTTTTATTTGTTCCTCGCACATTAGTTTATTATTATGCTTGTATAGCACACCAAAAACGACGTAATTTTTTTTACGTATATACGTTAATTAACATATGAAATTTCATTTCGTAAACAAATTTAACATATGTACGTTGTATTCTAACTTTCTTAATTAATTAAAATAAAATAAAAATTATAAAAGAATGGTACCGTTGGGAAGAGTTGGTGGGGCCAGGTGAGAGTGGGGGAATCCTGCAAAGTAGAGTTTAGATCACGCGGTAGTTTGTTATCTCACGTGATCCACTCTCTTTCTTTAATCCTTCTTTCCCCTTTTCCCCATTTTACCCCTGCCGTTTTTTCTATTTTATTTCTACATCCCTTCTTCTAACACAGGTCTAATTTTTAGGCATGATTTTGACCAATATTTTGTCCTTTTCTTTTGCAGGAAACGATTAATTATGACCAATAATTTCCTAAACTCAACGAAAAAAATTTGCTGTTCAAGCAAACTAACAATATATGGCCCCTCCCCTAACATATTAATACATATAGCTCTATGTATTACTAGGGGCGGAGCCATATGATGTACAGCCACCCCTTAAATATTTTTCTCGTAATCTTGTATATGAAATTTTATAAAAGTTATATTTCATCTTTTTAAAATTGTATTTCGTCCTTTAGCTCATTAGCTTAGTCACATCTTCGTTTTCTTACTAATTTTGTTAGCTCTGCTTCTGTATATTGCACAAGACAAAAGGCATAAGTGTAGTAACATTGTAAAATATTTAAGTACTTATGAGTTAATAGGTACATACAGCAAGTTTGGTCCATAAGTTTTAGTTTTCACAGAAAATTTAAACAAAAATTTATAATTTTTTAAGAGAAAACTATGTGACAAAAATATGAAATGCGGTTCAATTCACAGACTAAACATTACTAGTTTGGACCAGTAGTTTAATTGATTAAGATGGTTAGATTTAAAGTGCATTTTATATCATGATGGCACTACTAAATAAACTGGTTAGCAATATGTCGAGATATTATAAATTATACACTTAACATTCCTATTAAACTTTAGTTTGTCCTTTACCTTTTGTAACGACTAATATAAAAAAAATGTCACTTACAATGATCATATATATTAATTAATTGCTAAACCAGCTACTTTACTGGTTAAAGCAGCTAAATGAACAGGTCACTTGACAAAGCACCACAAAGTTTCAATCTCATGGCATCCTTTCGTCTGTAGACCATTTGACTTTATCAACACAATCAATAATCAATTGTCTTTGTGCCCAAAAGGTTAAGACCCCACAGACACAAATCTAACTTAAAAACTTAACCAAAACATAGACACTTTCCTCGTATAGTTAGACTTGCAATCATAACCCTAATTATCAAACCATAACAATATATATAAAAACAATCTCGAGTAAAAAATGAGAAAAAATGAATCTCAGGGGCATTTCCGTCCAAAATAAAACCAGACAATAAAAATATACACGCCCTCACGCGTCCTTGCGACAGTTCTCTTTTCTCCTTGGCTTCTCTATCAATATCCCCCTCCATGAAAAAGAAAAAAGCTCTCTCTGTATTAATAAACCTTCATTTCTAAGCTCTCCTATATACATATATACGTACACACATATCTTATATTATATACATACACATATATACATAACATGGAGAAAGCAAACCAAGCTGCAGGCGCTCCACCGCACGGCCTAACCCCGGAGGAATACGCCGAGCTGGAGCCGCTCATCACGACGTACCACAACCTGACCGATCCGACGTCGTTTCCACCGGGCAACAGGTGCACGTCCGTCATAACCCAACGGATTGAGGCACCGGCCCACGCGGTTTGGGCCCTGGTCCGCCGCTTCGACAGCCCACAAAAGTACAAGCACTTCATCAAGAGCTGCAACATGAGAGAAAACAACAACGTCAGGAACAACGGCGACGGCGGCGCCATGGGGGTGGGGAGCGTGAGGGAGGTGACGGTGGTGTCGGGGCTGCCGGCGTCGACGAGCGTGGAGAGGCTGGAGATCCTTGACGACGAGAGGCACGTGCTGAGTTTCAGGGTCGTCGGAGGAGAGCACCGGCTGAACAACTATCGGTCGGTAACGTCGGTGAACGAGTTCGTCGGCAGAGAAGGGAAGGTCTACACGGTGGTTATAGAGTCGTACGTGGTGGACATACCGGAGGGGAACACCGGAGAGGACACCAAGATGTTCGTCGACACCGTCGTCAAGTTGAACCTCCAGAAGCTCGCCGTCGTCGCCGTCGCTTCTTTGCCTGAACATGACTAGTTTAAGTCCTTCCTTGTTTTGCTCCGTTTGAATTTTTGGGTGGTAATATTGCTATTTATGTATGAACATTATTTTGCTTCTATTCTTTTTTTTAATATTTATATATATTTATATAACTGCTAGTGTTGGATTGTTGAATTTGTATATTTTAATTCGGGTTCGTTGGAGAGATTTATCTTTATTTTTGTTTTTGTGGGCGTATTATTTTAGAATATTATTGGTTTTTTGTCTCCAATAATAAATGTTTGAGAGGTTTGTAATACTTAGTTGCACTAGTAATTTGGTTTCTCATTATTGCGGAAATAATTGCCCAACGAGGGTATATATAAGCTACAGTACTAATTCAATATCAAACTCCACATGTTATTTATACAGACAAGGCATTGTCTTGTGAGTAACAACAGTAGTCACTAAACCTAGAAGTATAATAATGCTATATGTGAGAGTAAAATGACTCAAATTTTACTATATCTTTTGTATCAATTTTTTGATGTAGTGGATTATTTCTTCTTTTATCTTGGTTTTTTTTGGTTTAAAGATTTTTTTTACGTAAATCTATATATTTTTGTTTAGCATTTCTCTATTACACACTAAATATATTGCTATTAATTATTAGTCATGGCAGCTTGTTTCACTCTAGTGAGTTTCAATTCCTTTTTTTCTTTGAATTCCAATAATTTGCTATAGCTTTTTATCAATACCAACAAATATTAACCTTACAATATCAATGATTATGTTACAAGCGTGAGGCCCATCATAATAATAAAACTTGCGGACAGGTTAGTTTATACCTATTGGAGAAATAATTGACTTAAAATTAAAGTCATCACAAATTAAGCAGCCTTTAATTTCTTTTTGGGAAAAATGACTGTCGAGTTGCAGATTGGACAAGAAAGGAACGAGCTTCCTAAGCGGCTTTCTTGCACTTCAACACGATGAAATAACGTGACCGTATTTTCAGGGGTGAAATGATGAAAGGACTGAAAGATGTGTGCTCATATGTACGGTACTACTGATATGAAAAGAGAAAGTAACGACTAATAAGCAATCAGAGAAATAGAGGATAGTTGGTATATGGTCTGGTGCAAACCCTTTACGTGTGGCTCAAATGTCAACCCTCAGCTCAACGACAAGGACTACAGAAGATGGATTTTTTTGTTTTTTGTGTTTTTTTTTTTTTTTTTTTTTTTGAGATGAATTGTGAGCAACCATGGAGGCAATGTGAAGGAAGACCTCAATAAAATAATAATGATAAAAAATTTAAAATAGTAAAAAAAAAATTAAAAAAAAAAAGGCTTCTTTAGACTACAGTCCATGATTTGCCGTCTTCATTTCAACCACTAATATATTTCCAACTTCCCTGTCAATTTCGCTTATCAAAACACCTTTGGTTTTGCTAAACAAGATGGGTTTTTTGTTGTTTTATTGGATTCGGTCCAAAGTGTTGGGTAGTTTTGAATCAATACATTTTATCGTGATCCCATTAATTAGCGCTTGAAGGAGGCTCTCGATTTCACCGTGATATATAGGAAATGATTTGGGAGTCAAATTTTCTATGTTGGGTTTCGTTTGAAAAAGAAAAAGAAAGTACGGAAATAAATCTTTTCTCATGGGAAGAAGACATGTGCTCTTTTATTCACACGAATGTAAGCAAAAAGTGGAACAAGTTCTATGCCCTGTTTTCTAAGGGGTTTGAATTTGTGGTTGGAATAGGTGATTTTGAATATTTGTAGTTTGAACTACAGTAGCATTTGGAACTATACATATATGATTTTATTTCTCACGTTATCCAAACACTAGTTTGTTTATCATTATTGTTTTGCTGTATCAAATAAGTTCAAAACCATGTGAACTTAAGAAGAGATAAATTCTCAAAAACCAATTTTAATTAGGTTTAAGCATTATATCAAGGTTCAAAACTACTTCAGCTAATGCATATTGGGCTATTTGACAAGTTAATTATAACTAAAGTTTTAATTTTAAAAATTATAGTATGTGAAAACTTTATGCTGTAACAATTTTTTATTTTTTATTATAACATGTGAGAACTTTACACTATAATTAGTAACATCTAAACACGCACTAAAATAGAGAAAATTTATGCCACGCTTTTAAAGTGTATTTTTTCATGCCGCAATTAAAAAGTGTATTCCTAAACATGTGTGACATTTTTTAAAAAGTAAGTTTCAAAACAAAGTATTTATGAAAATTTTTTAAAATAATAGTTTAAACTGTGTTTATAGGCTCAAATTGTATGATCCAAGAACCAACTGCCCCTGAGTTGTTGAGGAGACAAATTTGTGGTAAGAATTAAAGTCCTAGTGCTTTTTTCTAAGAGCAATAAAATTGAAAAGGCCAACCAAATAAATATGTATAAAATTTATAAAAGTTCACCTTGGTATTGGAGTTACTTCAAAAACATCACTCTTATGAAAAAAAAGATTACAAGAAAATCGCATATCTTGTAAACTCAACTCATTGTAATTTCCCCTAAAATTGGTGCCTCAATACAAGTAAAATTAGGACAACTAAGATTACAGGATTAAAAGCTCAAAATACCATTACAAAAAATTAGGTCGAGCTTTTCTCCACGCACTCAATAATCGGTGATTGTCAACTTGTATTATAGGTTTTGTTAAGCGCATCCGTACATACTGCTTAGAAGGTGGTCCTTAACGTCGTCGTATCGCTCCTGTTGACTTGTCCCCAAGAACGAAGGCCGTCAAGTATGTTGTGCCATAATGATCTGAACTCTCAATGCCCGAGTGAATTTCCAATTTTGGAAAGACTTTGTGTTCAGTCTTTTTCATTACATGTATAGTTATGCTGTATATGTATATATGCGTGTGTTTGTGTCAGTACTGTATGGATATTTGTTTCCAGTGTCCGAGTTAAATGATTGATGCCAATAAAATAAGTGTTTACCGGTGCTATACCTTAAACTAATGGTCGCTTTAAACCATTTCGTTACAATATTTTTCTTTAATAAAATTTAAATTTTTGTTCAAACTTTATGTTTAAATCTACGTATTCTAATTTTAAGCTGCTTATTGGGCTTATTAATAATTAGTAATGAAACTCAATTTCTTTTTTTTCATTTTTTTGGTGTAATTTCATTTTCCTTCTCTAGAAAAACAAGATACTATGTGTGGCTCTATTTTTAATATTAAGTATTTACTCAAGGAAATTAAAAATGACGCCCGCCCAGTTGCATGAACATGATCCCAATCCAGGAAAGATATGGCCCACCTCGAGTCCAATGCTAGCTTTGAGCCGTCTGTAGTGGAAACTACTAACTGATCTTGACGTCTAAAGCCTGGCCCAGTTCAGAATCATGTTCACTGGTTTTGCACATCTTTGATCTTCGGGTGGGATGAAAAATTGGAATTAGGAACGAAGCTCGGATTATTAAATTAGTTTTTCACATTAAAAAAAAAAAGAGTGAAAGCCTGGAAGAATTAAAAAATGAATACAACTGTATTTTAATTATTTTTTTATATTCCCTTTTTTTTTACTTTCTTTAAAGTATAAAGCTATTGTAATATTAGATTTATGTGGTCACATGGTTTTTTAATACTAATTAAGGTCTTAAATAAATTATATTTAATCGAGAGTAAAAAGAAAATTATATGAGAATAATTAATCTTTAATTTATAATGTGAATTTTGAATTATGATGAAAAGAAGAATAAAAAAATAATAAGAACGATGATTTATCACGTCAGTTCAAGTATGCATCAATTTTAGACTTTTTCTCTCGTCATTAAAAATGTTTGATAAATCTCCTGTCACGTATTGATATTTTTCTTTCCCGCGTTTGGACTTTTGAAGGATGAGACTTGTTTTTCAAAATAATAAAAAACATTAAAATGCACAATATCTATTTCACTACCTAATATGACAACGTAAATTATAAAAAGTGAGCATACATTATGACAGCCTGCCTTCATAAAATATAAGTTTATGGTTATTAATCCCATCAAGGGGGAAGACACATGGAAAGGGTTGGCGACCCAACTCTTGATTTTTTTATTATTATTTTGTATATAAAATTTTATATAATTATATTCTTTTTTAAAAATTATATTTTACTCTTTTTAAAACTGTATTTTTTTCCTCCAAAATTAATTTTACTCTTATTTTATTAGTTCAGTCATATATATATATATATATATACTTTTTATTAATTTTTTTGGCTATGTATCTGTGTTCAAGCAAGAATTTGTTAGAATTAAAATTGTTATTTTAAAAGCTATATTTTATAAAAATTTTTACTGTAATAATTTTTTATTTTTTTTTGGTTAAAAGTTTTATGGTATTTAATTGTTTTAACAGATAAAAAACAGGAGCCCGCAGGTTTTAACTGCTGCTTCCTTAATGTATCATGACTTTTGGGGTGTCCATTTATACTTGTTATTACTTATTACGATTATACGTAGGCACTGGGCATAGTCAGACGTGAGGGCAGATTGGCTTCGTAATTGCCACTTTTCTTGTTCTTTTCTTTGCCTTTTCCTTTTGCTTGAGAAAAAATCAATGTACACGTTTCAAATACTTCCCCACCGGATTTTCTCGTGACCCTTTTTGGGGTTGCCTTGCATCATCGTGTCATCTTCCTTCTGCTGTCCATCGCCAGAAGTACACTGTTAACAACAGTATCTCCCTTTCTTTTCTCGTCTCCTAACATTGATTCGCTTTTAAAGCCCTCTTTTATTTGTTAGATTCTGAATTGAAAGTTGCTTTGCTTTCTCTCTCCGTTTAGACTATTTCTATATCTATATATCATTCATATTCTCTTCTCTCTTTTTCCTTTCTTAATCACTCACGCTAGCTCGCTGAAAATTGGTAAAGGCTTCTTTTTCTTTTTTCTTTTTTTTTTTTTTTTGCTTTCTGAAAAATGGTGCTGAGAGGACCTGGCAGGAACAGAAGTTGCAGCAGAGGGAGTCGAGATATTTTGATTTTATATATATATATATATTGGTAAAGTGAGCATAAATTACGAGGGATGGCCTTCGTAAACTATAAATGTACGGTTATTATAGGACAGAGGGAAAGGCTAGACGGCCGCGCTTTTTAAAATTTTTTTATTATTATTTTGTATATAAAATTTTATAAAAATTATATTCTTTTTATAAAATTTTTAAATTAATTTTTTTTATCCCATTAATTCTATCACACCTCTATCTTCGCCCTTCAAGCGGGAATTTGTTAGTATTCATGCAGTATAAACGTCGTGTCATAAACTTAAAGGGCTTATTTTAAGGATGAAAAATAAATTTTAATCATCACGCCATTCTTTTTCAACAAATATACACTTCAAGTAAGAACAAAAAAATTAAGCAGTAATTACCAAAAATAACATGCAGTAATAATCAAGCTATCCATTCTCAACATCGTTTTTCCCTAATTAAAACCCCTGTTTGATAAAATGGTAAAAACTGTAATTTTTATTACAAATTTAGTTATAAAATGTATAAAATTTTCATATATTACAGTAATAATAAAAAAATTTACTACAATATAAAACTCTCACATACTACAATAAAAACGATTTTCACCATCAGCTTTCATTACCCTTCCAAAACATCACAAAAATTTGTTGTTGATATTCGTAAGTCGTATACAATTTGGTATACTGGTGCAAGCTGGTGGCAAATGCTTCCATGCTACCAGGAAAAAAAAAAACGTTGATTTTTTTCGGTCTTTTACTTTGGATCACAAAATTTTAATTATTATATAAAGGGATTAGTGTGTGATTGCCAATTCCCTCTCTATTTTATTCAAAAAACAAAGAAAATAATATCCAAATGAATTTTTTAAAGGGTTGGGGAGAATGGTTTGGTTTGATTTATCTTTTCATTGAAAGCTTTACATTATAATTGTTTTTTACTTTATATTATAACTGTTAAAAGATTTATATTCTAAACGGTTTAGACTGAAAAATTTAAACCAATATGCCAAATATGGCATTTATTATCTCAAATCAAACTACAACAAAATTACCATAAGTTCCTTCAAAAAAGAAATTTTCTGGATAGTGAAAGGAAAAGAGAAACTAATAATATAAAGTGTAATTTTTTTGTATGAACGACTTTTTATTGGGCAATTTTATTTAACTTTATAAGATTAAAACTTTGCTACTAACAAAACAATAATTTCTAATTTGAGAGTACATTATACATTAGACTAAAGATTATAATTTTATAAATAATGAGGTTTTAAACCCATAATGAAAAAAAAAAATATGATTTTTTTTTGTAAGTTGCTCAATTGGTCCACAATCTTTCATGAAAGTGAGATTTTGGTTCCAACTTTTTTTTTTATTAATTGGTTCTTAACCTTTCATTTTAGTTGCTAATTGACCATTTCAATGGTCAAACCGTTAAGTTTGACAGTTAAAAATTATAAGATATCATTTGAAGTAAAATTATTAACTACCCTTCAAAATAATTACAAATTTAAAAATTAATAAATTTAAAATATAAACTTATTAAAAAATCTAAACAAATAAAGAGAAACCAGAAATAAAAAGCCCAAAGAAGTCTTCTTCCTATATCTTCTTTTTCATCGTCACATTACGGAAAAAAAAATGGCATACAAAGACCATAAACCCAGATATATTATTGAATCAGGAACCTAGATATATTGAGCAGAGCCACGAAAGTTGAGAAAGCAAAAACAAAAAGAAAATTCAATTTAATTGTGAGACGTAAAAGAAAATGTGAGGAAAAGAAAAAGCAACCTTGAACAGGCAAATTAATAAAAATCAATTTACACACACTCTCGTTGAACAACCAAGTGGTATAAACCAGTGGGTAAATTGCTCCTGTCTCTTACACACACTCTCGTTGACATAATAGTAGGAACAGTTTCTACCATAAACTCAGTTATGAACTGTATAAAGCTCTCACATGTTACAGTAACAATAAAAAAATTGCTACAGTATAAAGCTCTCACATACTACAATAAAAGTGGTTCTAACCACTGGTTCTCACCACCCTTCCAAACACCAACCTTTGCCATCTTTCTTTACCATCAATCTCTTAATTTCATTTCCTTCTTTAAAAAGATAGTCCAGTTACATTTGTAGGGGAAAAGGTTAGCACTTGATGCAAAATCAAACAATCATACAACCCGCGATATTTATGAACCAAACAGAACAAAAACAGACAGATTATCATACAAACTGAACCAAATTCCGTAACAAATGAAAAAACATTCAACAATAAACACAATTTACGATTTTAACTTTAGATTTGGCTTCCTTCTATCAGAAAAAAATAAATCAAACAACAAAAAACCCATAACTCACAAATCTGAAAAACATAAAATCAAAACACAGATTTGAAAAACCCACAATCGGAGACCGAAGAGGCATGTGCGACGACAAAGGCTACAACTATGTGACGGAGTTGCACTAAGCTGGCCTGTTAGGTGTCATGCCCCGAAGTACGGGTAATGACGTGGTGAATTAATTAAGTTAATTAAACTAAATTTTTTATTAAAACACCAATTAAATGTTTTTGGGGTATTTTGAAAAACGTGATAATTTAAAAAACATTTCAAAGCAACTATCGTTATTTTGAAATGGTTAATAATTAAACAAAATAATAAAGACAAATAAACATGAGCTAGGCCCCACCGGGCCCCATTAGAGCGCACATATGGTATCGACAATAAAATATTATAATCACAGTCCAATACGAGGGATAAAAATTTAAATAATACATGCATTGATCAAAATAAAAAAATAACCTAAGTATTATTCCTACGACTCACATGTCTATCATGTTGCCTTCCAATCGATCTTAAGCTGCAATCCACCTAGAAGGAAAAGGTTTTAAAACAAATAAAAAAATATGAGCGGAAGGCTTAGTAGGACTAAATTTAAGAAACATTAATTTAAAAATATAATTCATTTTTAAACAAAAGCTATAAAACAGGATAAATAATTAAAAAACATTTCAAAGCAACTATCGTTATTTTGAAATGGTTAATAATTAAACAAAATAATAAAGACAAATAAACATGAGCTAGGCCCCACCGGGCCCCCATTAGAGCGCACATATGGTATCGACAATAAAATATTATAATCACAGTCCAATAAGAGGGATAAAAATTTAAATAATACATGCCTTGATCAAAATAAAAAAATAACCTAAGTATTATTTCTACGACTCACATGTCTATCATGTAGCCTTCCAATCGATCTTAAGCTGCAATCCACCTAGGAGGAAAAAGTTTTAAAACAAATAAAAAAATGTGAGCGGAAGGCTTAGTAGAACTAAATTTAAGAAACATTAATTTAAAAATATAATTCATTTTTAAACAAAAGCTATAAAACAGGATAAATAAATAAACAAATAACTAACTGAAGTTTTTTAAATTTATTCATACCGGTTAGTCGTTTATTCATCTATAGACAGTTTTATTATCATGTTTTCGGCAAAGCTATATGAATTACCACTGACGTGGCCCAGCTGGGTTTCGAGACCTGCTCTCAAGATCGCTCTCCCTATGACCCGACCTCCGTACATGGCATCATGCTCTATTTTATCATTACGGACGGTACAAATAAAGCGTCCGATATTATGTCATTATATAGGTTTTATCTTACCAAGTATTCTCACTCACATTCATTATTGATTCATTATGATCATTCGTGTTTTATCAAGTAATGAAATTACAAAGAGGTTCATTGAAATCATTTTGTATGAGGTCATGTTGAAAGATATCATTTTGAAAAAAGTAATTTCATGACCAAAAGCCCCCCTTGAAAACATTGAAAGCATTTTCTCATTTATTGAAAACAATTTGAAAGAATCCAAATATGCCAAAACTATTAAAAACTTGGCCACAAAGAAAAGGGGTAGGAGTCCTACCTTGATACTCTGCATTGTGACTCAGCACTACGATTTTGACCCGCTATATATTAGCTCCTCATAACCACGAATAAACTTAAATAGGAACTGGATCCGTCAACATCTAGCTTAAGGTATTCTACACAATTATACTATCTTATGGTAACTTAGTGTGCCATTTAGATTTACAAAATCATGCTATAAGGCTAAGGTTCCTATCTATAGTTTTAAACAGTGAAAACCTATGAAAAATCATAAATTTTACAAAGTCTAGTCGACCTGTCGAACCCCTAAGTTCGGCCACTGGTCACGAGGGAGTGACTTGCCGAACTATTCCAGGTTCGACTTGCCGACAATATGAGTTTGGCATGCCAAATTCATGAATCCGACCGGCCGAACTGAAAAAATGTGAAAATTTTCAGATTCGAGCCTCGGCCTCCCCAAGCTCAAATCTTCATTTCCAACTTATTTTCTCAATTCCCAAGCACGTATAATGATCATAAATGATAGAAAATCATACTAAAACACTTTTAAACACATTTAAACAAGATTTATATAGAAAATTGTAAAGAAATCTGAAATGGAGAAAAATAGAGAAAAAGAGAAAAACTTTATTCAATCCAATTTTTATTAAATCAAACCTAGATTCTAGATTATTTGAATTCCACTAACTTAGATTTAAGGCTTCCTAAGCTAAATCAAACTCAAATTTCCACATTCAAAGAAAAATCAAAGTTTAAGACAAAAATTGAAATTTTTGAAAAAAAATTAAACTAACCTTGAATCCAAGCTCGAAATCTAGTTTGTGGAAGCTCAATCATGTTCTTAGGCCTCAAATCCAACCAAGAATCAAAGCTTGAGCTTCAAAATTTTGAATCAAAGAGAGAGTGAAACGCACAAAGAAAGAGAGAGCTGAAAGAGTGAGAGGGAGAGTGAGTGAAGAAGATGAGGGGGAGAGGAGAATAAATAGAGAAAAATGTGGTTTTACAGAGTAAAAAGTGTAATGACTAAGGAAATTTATTAATAAAATTTAATATTTAATTGGGTTTAATTAATGAATTTACTCTTAAAAATTGTAATTTTTGTAAAATTGTGATGATGTATAAATAAGCAGTATTAATTGAAAATTCTACTGCAAACGTGATGCAATGTTGATATTGTTAATACATATTTTATGAGTTTAATTCTTCAAAAATTTGTAAATAATATCCATAAAATGAATTTTGTATCATAATTAATGGTAAAATTGTGATACAAACGGATATATAATTATGGTATAAATAAGATATAGAGTTCATCAAAACCCAAACCTAGTGTGAAAAGAAGGCCGAAGCAGTTTAAGTATACTGTTAAGTGAAAACGCATATATGAGAAATGTTATGTTTGGACTCCAAAAATACACCAAAGGTAAGTAAAATATTTTATACAGTCTAAGGATAAGTATTGCACTGATTTTACCACAACAGTGTATGAAAAATACTGTGTGGTGAAAAATTACATAATGTAAATTTTTGGGGCCCACCAAGTGGACACCCAATTGGATTTTATTGGGCCACCATGCCATGAAAGGTGGCCCAATCCCATTAAGCCATATGGGTAAACCAAAGGATTACCTTATGAGTCACCATAAAAGATAAGCATGAAATAAATGCAAGATTAGCTAAAAAAAATTTCATTTCTTCTTCTTCCTAAACCGGCAGCCATTAGAGCACTTTCCCAAGAATTTTTCAACTTCACATCTTTGCAAAATTAGCCCTAAGTAAGTTTAAGAGGCAAAGTTCAAGGAATTTCATTAAGTTTTAAGGTAAAAACCTAAACTTTTGTCAAGTTTTCAAATGATTTTTCTTGGGTTAAAGGAGAAATTGATTCATGGTATTTTTGCATGAAAAATACCTAGGAAAAAGGTTTCAAAGGAGCCTTGGAAGTCTAAAAGCACAAAGTTTTCAATTTGGGTAAGTTTGATTTCTTAAACTTAAAGTTTGTGTAATTTTTTTTTATTTTTATTCTTTCAAAAGTATGTGGGTTCTTGAGCAAATTTTTGGTTAAATTCCATAGAAGTATGAATTATGATATGTTGATGTTGTGAAAATTAAGGGTTGATTGTGCAAAATAGGTCATTTTTGTAATTCAGTGTTAGTTTTGTAAAAATGATGGTTGGGCATGAAAATGGTTCCTTTGCAGGGGTAGATATGTTGTTTAAAAATAAATTTTTACAAAAATGACTCAAGGACTAAATTGTAAAAAAAAGTTTCTTCTCGGCAGCATTGAAAAATTTCCAAAAACATCCATGTGCAGTGAGAATTTTAAAAAAGTTAAAACACAAAAGTTATAGATCTTGATAAAACTGTTAAGTGTTATGGATAGTTCGTCGAAAATCCCAACCGTTTGTGAGATTTTAATTTTACAAGAATTTGTTAAAATTAAAAAAAAAATTAAAAGGGAAAAAATGTAATTTTTTCAAAGAATTTTGATTATGGTACTTTGAGCAAAAATGTTCCTCATGAAAAATAGAAAATTTTGGTTTAAATAGATAAATTTTAGCCTCCCGGGGTAAAATTGTCAAAATTTTCTGTTGAGGGACAAAATTGTAAAGTTTTACTAAAGTGGGGCATCAATATAAAATAAGGAGACCCGACACCTTAGTGTATCATTCCAAGATCGATATGCAACTATTTTCGTTAAAATAGGAAAATCGAGCACAGGAAATTAGGAAGGCAAAATCGTCATTTTTTTTTCGAGTAAACCGAATCGTACTAAAATGCCCCCAAATGGAAAAAGGACTGATTAGAAAAAAATTTCTGCCCTTTCGTTAGAGACGATAGGGTAGAGTTAGATAGAAGTAAGAAAACCAGGATTAATAGAGTTGTATACAATTATGCAACTCGATTTATTAATTTACGATCATTTTATATTGAGACATAGAGGAAATAGTGAAACTTGACTAATAGCTTTGTAATTGGCCAAACAGGATCCTAGAGGGCTAAGAAATAAGAAACTGAGGTCAAAGTATTAGCACCCGAACCAAGTAAATACCCATCCCACTTACAGTGTAAAATTGTAAGTATATAATGTAATATGTGTATATGTATACCTGTGTATATATCAAGGTGTATACCTATGTGTATGCTATGATATGAGTATCTATAAGTATATTGATGTGTACATGTAAGTATACAAAATAAATACCCATGTGTATATTCATGTATAACTGTGAGTATACAAAGTATGTACCTGTGTGTACTATACTATATAAGAGCATTTATATTTGTGTATAATATGTGATTATCACTTCATGCATGATATGGAAACCATAATAATTGACTGGTAAATACATAACCAGAAATTAAAAAAAAGTATTATACCGACTCCTGACTAAAGAGGAGTTTAAGGATATAGTATGGTCACGGTGTCACGTAGACTTATGTGCGCAATGGTACGAACACTTGGGCACTAGTTAAAGATAAGAAATGACAATGATAAAGAAGGTTTATAAGAAAGCTTAACTCGATTATGCATTTTATTGAATATGCATGTGGGCTATATGGGACTCACTAGACGTAAGCTTACTAAGTATTTCATGCTGTAGGTATTTCGGTAAGAAAGTCAGAATAATTTCATAGTTGACTAGCGAAGGGATGATTAATGTGCATAACAGGTATAGATACCGCTATAGTTTGTTTCCGTTGTAATAGATATTAAGTTATTTTGAAAGGTGTTGTACAAAAGTTAAAACATAGCTAAGTAATACATAACCTTTCTTGAGAATATTTGGCAAACAGTATTGTAAAAAGAAAGTTTGCATATGTAAATATATGTATATGTTTGTAATTCAAAAGTTGTTAAAATCAGTATATGTAAAATATTTATTTTAAGAAAAAAAATCCTAAGTTCTCGCCTATATGTAAGTAAGAAAAAGGTTTATCACAGTCCGAAAAAGGCGAACTGTGACAAAAACTATGTTCTAACACATGGGTTTTCAAAAAGGGACATATTGGATACTTGATAAATTGTTTTGTTTAAAAATCTAAGATGACAAATAAAAAAAAATTAAAAGTGGTTAAAATGCTTAAAAGTAACTTTAATTTGAAAATTTCACAAAACAGTTAAATTATGTTCAAATTATATCATGGCATACTAATTCACTGTTTTACTTACTAATTTTGCATAATTAAATTCTGGGGGTTACATTAGGTCTCGATGGCTGCGGCTGCAGCTGCATGTTCTTCAACAACGAGTAGAAATTTGGTTTTGTTTGGCTACGTATAGAGAGAAAAAGAGGCCATATAAAAGCAAAATATGGATTTGAAAAACCCACAATTGGAGACTAGATAGGCATGTGCAATGGCGAAGGCTACGATTACGTGGCAGGGCGGCACTGAGCTGGCCTGTTAGGTCTCGATGGCTGCAACTGCATGTTCTTCAACAACGAGTAGAAATCTAGTTTTGTTTGGCTGTGCATAGAGAGAAAGAGAGGAAAGGGAGGTTTTGTTTTGAAAAGATTAGCCCCTTGTTTGGTTAAGGGTAGTTTCCACCACAAACTCAGTTATAAACAGTGTAAAGCTCTTTCGTGCTACAGTAAAAAAAAAATAGCTACAGTGTAAAGCTCTCACGTGCTGCAATAAAAAACGGTTCCCACCACTAGCCAAACACCCTTAGTTTTTTTGAAAAGATTAAAAAATCAGAGCTTGTTTTTTGAGTAGAAATCATATGGTGTTTTTTTTTTAGATGAATTAGGTGTTTTTTTTTTCATTGGTTCTTATTTTTTTAAATGATTGTTTGCCCATTATTTTGAGTCTGATTTTTTTTTTGTGATTTTAAAAATATTATTTAGTTTTATTTTATTAGCTTTTATGTTTCTATTTTAATTTTTTACAAAATATTAGCCTTTTTACTAAAATGCACTTACTTAAGAACTCGTCTGCGCATCATGTGACACTTTTTAAATGAAAAGTTAAAATAGTCTCTCAATTATTAAAATAAAAAATTGGAAACCGATTAAAAAAAAAATAACGACTAAAATCTTACTTTAATAAAAAATTAGAGACCAATTGAACAATTTAATTTATACCGGATACCCTCTTTTCTTTTAAGAATTCCTTAAATGAAAGAGACCCCAAGATCTCGTGCTTGGTTGAGGGAAGTTTTGCCTATCACATCAAGATTTAGAGCAACTTTTAGTGGCATAGAGCTAATGAATATTGCTCTTGATAAAAGTCTTATGCACATGTTTGTTAATGGTCACATAAACTACTTGGTAGTATTTTTAAAATAGATAAAAAAAATTTTAATTTTGAAAATAAGAATTTTTAAGAAATTATACTAAAAGTATTTTTAAAATTTTCGCTTAAAAAAATAAAAAATATTTCTAAAAACTCTCAAAATAATCCCAAACAGGATTTTTTATCAAATTTGGTAGGATTTATACAACTTATATATAATCACAATCTAATATGATAAGGTAAATTACATGGTACCAACAAAGTATCAAAATATTAAAGTATATTGGGGCATTTGGGAGAAATGTTAGAAATTATAGTTCAAACTATACATTATATAAAGCAAAAATGAGTTACAATATAAAATTCTCACATACTTCAATACTTGAAGTTTAAACTTATTTTTTTATAGTTTTCTCTTATAAGATATTATTGACATAATTTCTAACCATTAAGTCCTTATTTAATCCCTCAAATTGTTGTACTTTAGGTAATTTAAGAATTATAAATTATATTTATTTTATGATTATTGACATTAATGGTCTCTAAACTTTAATCTCTTGTACTTTGTTCCTTAAATTTTAAAAAATCATTACTTTGTCTTTTAAATTTTTAAAACAACTAACTTTATTCCTTAAACTTTAAAGATCACCGTTTTACATCATGAACTTTCAAAACTTATAACTTTACCCCTTGAATTTTAAAAATTACCGTTTTATTTCATGAACTTTTAAAACTCCATATTTTGCTCCTGAAGCTTTAATTTGCTTTTTAAATAGACATAATTAAGGCTATATAAAACAAAATTGAGTGATAAAATCTCATTTTTGCTCTTAAAGATAACCCATAAAATCTTATTTTTGCTCTTAAAGATAACCCATATTTGAATGACTGAGCTTAATTTCGTCTATTTCAACGGAAAATTAAAACTTTGGAGCGCAACATGAGAAGTTTTAAAAGTTTAAAGAGTAAAATAGTAATTTTTAAAGTTTATGTGGTAAAGTGAGAAAATTTAAAAGTTCATATAATAAAACGGTGATTTTTTAATTTTAAGATTAGAATAAAAAAGCTTAAAGTTTAAAGATTATTGGTGTTAATAACTTTTTATTTTAATTTTGATTAAAAATAATATTATATTGTTGAATTTTTTATTTTTTTTCTAGTTATAGAATTTTCATAAGCTATTTAAGAGAACATTAGAGATGAAAATTTTATTTAAAAAATTATAATACGTGAGAGTCTAATATTATAATAATTTTTTATTTTTTTTTTATTAAAAGTTTTATAATGTTGGTGTCCTAACCAGATCGAAAAGAGGGGCTCATATTCGGTAGGTTTTAACTGTTGCTTCGTTGTTGTATTATGACTTTTTAAGGTATTTATTTGTTGGTTGTTTGGTTAAATAATAAGATTTTTATTTTAAATTTTATAAATAATATAAAATATTTTTATATTATAATAACAATAAAAAATTATTACAATATAAAAATTTTATATATTATAATAAAAATAATTTTCACTAACAATTTTGGTCGTTCACCGCAACACCATTTTATAATTGTTCATTATCATTATACATAGGCATAGTCAGAAATAAAGGCCAATAATAGCTAGGCTTCGTAGTTGCTGCTTTTCTTTTTCTTTTCTTTTCCTTCTGTTTTGCTTGAGAAAATATCAATATACACATTTCAAAGATTTACCCAACGGATTTTCTCGTGACTCTTTTGGGGTTGGCTTGCGTCATCATATCTCTCTTTTTTTCACTCCTCTCATAACATTGATTCGCTTTTAAAGCCCTCTTTTATTTGTTAGATTCTAAATTGAAAGTTGCATTGCTTTCTGTCTCTGTTTAGACTATTTCTATGTCTATATACAATATAATATTCTCTTCTTTCTTTTTTCTTTCTCAATCACTCACGCTAGCTTGGTGAAAATTGGCAAAGGCTTTTTTTTTTTTTTTTTGGCTCTCTGAAAATGGTGCTGAGAGGACCTGGCAGGAACAGAAATTGGAGCAGAGGGAATCCAGATATCTTGATAATGATGATTGCAGAGAAGCAGATAATGAGAGGTGGGGAGGACGACAAAGGAGCTCAGACACAGGCAAGGGATGGGCCCTCTAAAGCCTGCAACAGAAATGAGTGGCACTGCATACAAGAGTAATGTGTTTCCCCTCTCTCTTTCTCTTTTTCTCTCTCCTTTCCTTTTTTTTTTTTTTTCCTTCTTCTTTCTCTCTTCATACAATATCTCTTTTTTGTTTTTCTAGTCTTCTGTGGCTCTTCTCATTCTCCATATTTAAATAATGGGTCCAGTCCAAACCACTTGATCATTCATCACCTCCATCTCTTCTGTTCAGAACCGGCAGCTTGTTTTCTGTACTTTTCATTTTCATTTTTATTATCTGGTTATTGATAAGTGATGACTCTCTACTCTCTCTTTCTCACTGTTGATGGGTTTCTCTGAGTTGGATGTCTTTTTCTTGCAATACCCATTCTATTAGTGCAGCTTTAAAATCTTCTGACCAGAGAGGGAGAGAGAAAGTGTGAATCTTATTACATGGGGTCTGAGAGTGAAGTTCAGTTTCTTGGGTTTTGGGTTTCTTGAAGAAAATTATATACTTTTCTGTTCATGCAAAGAGAGAGAGAGAGAGAGAAAAAAAGTTTTTTTCTATTGGCTTTTCATTTGTTGTAGTTTGAGAATAGTGAGGGGATAAAGCATGAGAGGGGTTTGTTGGCCTTTTCCCCTCGTCTCTTTTTCCACCACTTTATCTGTCTTTTGATTGTGCTGTTTTGCGGACAGAGAAAAAAAAAAAAAAAACCCAGAGAGATGCCCTTCTGAACTTTGCACTGCACTTTGCCTATTTTTGGTACCTGTTGAAAGCCATGCATATTGGTGTCAATCCGTATGATACGGACCACTTTATCTTTTGAACTTTGAAAATTTATTTCCAAGGGGGCTCATTGGGGACAATTCTATGAATCTGCGTTGGAAATTCCTAACTCCAACATTTTGTCTTGAAAAAGGTTTGTTGCGGAAGACTGCATTCTTGGTGTATTTATGATGGCCGATCACATCTCCTCTACTTATGGATGCAAGGTGAGAGCTTCTTTCACTTTCTTAGCATCTGTTCATGGCTTGTAGCATTCCACAATTACTTTTACTTTTTTTTTTTTTTTTCACAATTGGTCCTTCATACAGACATTTGAAGCTTAATTGTTTGCTTCTTATGCATATTGTGACCTTATGGTCGTTTTCTTCCCCATCTTTTTGACTTTTATCTTTTGGGGTAACTCTTTATGTCTTTATATTTGATCTCTTTGTTTCTTTTCAGCACTGTCTAATCATATAACAGAACAAATTAACTTTGTTCTCGTGTTAAAATTAGAGTGGCTCAAATGAATGAACAAGATTAATTAGTGTAATCAAGTAGTTTGAAGAGTTGTAATACCCCTTGTTTGTTGCAAGTCAAAGCATAGGAAAGGTTGTTGGGACATGATAGATGGATGCACATTTATGTGCATTCATAAATAGTGACCTCTGCAGTTTTAATCTCTCCTGCGTCTTAAAAAAGTTTTTCAAACTTAAATGTTCCCATGCCCAAATTGGAAGTAACCAATGTCCCTAATCATCCTTTTTATGAACTACCTTCCACCTCTTGTGATTTGTTTTTATTAGTTTTATTAATATCAGCATTAATTTTGAAATTATCAGGTTAATGATACTTGAAAGCACATTGTCAAAACATATCTGAGCGACTCTTGCCATTATACACATATCTTTTGATCTTGGCCGAGATATTTTCATTGAGGATTTAGAAAATTTTCTGCTTAATGCATATGACCGTGGTCGATATGGAGAATCAAATGTTTAACATTTCACCGGACACGGTGGCAAGCCGAAATTCTCTAGTAATGGAAGGGATTCCACCACATGCAACCATGAATTCACTAGTACACTCCTCTTTATTTGATCACACTAGCCATCTTCATGTCACAAACCAAGCAGAGAATGTTGTCAGTTCGAATGCATTCTACACATACAAAAGGAATGTCGCTAGAGACGCCTCACTTGGCTGTTTAAGTGCCACGGCAAACTGCGGGTTTCAGGAAACGCCTGACTCTGCTTTTTCAATTGCTTCCTTTGTGGCTGCAAAGGGTGAGCTTCAAGAAAATCTCAACAGCTTAGCCATTTCAGTGGTGCCTCCTATCTATTCTGCTCCGGTTTTAGCAGATTACACACCAAATGATTGCTCCAACGTCTCGAACTCTCGGTTTCTAAACTCCATGAGCTGCAGTAACGAGGAAGTGCTCGGTATCATAGGCAGCAGTCAGTGGGATGTCCAGAAGTACCCTGCCTCATTAGAGCTTGTTGGGAAAAGTACTTCTCAGTTTCACCCCTATTCATCCACCGGAAATTTTGACCCAAATGGATGGATATCACCAGATAGTGCAAGCTTAGCCACGGTTCATTCGTATGGTTCCTCCAAGTTTAGCAATGAGCTAGCTCTAACTCTTGCTACATCTCAGCCTTCTTCCATTACCGGGATGAACACTCTGGGCCAATGCTCAGACATGGCTTGCTCTGAAGTGGCTTACAACTCTTCGAACGAGACAATGTTGGGTGGCTCGGGTCAAACTTCTTGCAACAGCGAGGAGCTTTCCCTGAGTTTTGGCTCTTACAGACCCCCTCAATTCTCACAGGTGATATTAGGTTCACGATATCTTTGTGCGGTTCAGGAGATACTTGCCCAGATTGCAAGCTTTTCACTGGAGAATGTAGACCATGCCAATTATTTGAAATCCAGTGCAGCCATCAACACACCATTTTCTTCGAATTGCCCCACCGAAAGAGGGATATCGCTGATGGATCCCTCCTCCGATGGTGGTAGGCCTGGAGGAGGAGAAATTGACCCTGCATTGCACCGACGAGCAATCGAAACAAAGAAGGCCAAACTCCTGGCTTTGCTTCAAATGGTATGTTGGTTTTTATTCTCAGGCCTTTTATGTTACTAATTTAGGCTGTTTTCTCCCATTTAAATGTTTTGTTATTTTGCATATGAAATTATGCTATTCATTAACATAATATGATTAACAAGGCCATCGTGGTGATCTTAGGTTGATGAACGTTACAGCCAATGCTTGGATGAGATCCACACAGTTGTATCAGCCTTTCATGCGGCTACTGAGTTGGATCCTCAGATACATGCTCGTTTTGCTCTCCAAACCATCTCTATGTTGTACAAAAGCCTGAGAGAGAGGATTAGCAACCATTGCCTCGCGATGGGATTGAGTAGTTTCGACGCTTCATGCTCGGGAGACACCGAAAAATCGTTCGAGACTTCTTTCATACAGAAGCAATGGGCTCTTCAGCAGCTCAAAAAGAAGGAACATCAATTGTGGAGGCCTCAAAGAGGCTTGCCTGAAAGATCTGTCTCGGTTCTACGGGCTTGGATGTTTCAAAACTTCCTTCATCCGTAAGCCATCTTAATTGTTCTATTCATCTCATCCTTGATTAAAACACATTGATTAACTATGAGGTACACATTGACTTGGTCATGAAATGAAAATATCTCTTATTTGCTTAATATGAATTTTCAGGTATCCTAAAGATGCAGAGAAACATTTGCTTGCAGTAAAAAGTGGGTTAACAAGAAACCAGGTTGGATTTTTGTATTGGTATTTATTCATTTGAAATCAACACAACTTAAAAAAGTTTTTTTTTTTAATTTTTTAATATTTGATGATATGGATTTTGGGCAATGCATTTAGGTATCAAATTGGTTTATAAATGCCCGAGTTCGGCTATGGAAGCCAATGATAGAAGAAATGTATGCAGAGATGAACAGAAGAAAGAGTCGTCGTAATGAGAACATGAATGAAAGCAACAACTAAAGAAACCACACGAGTACCAACAACATTCAAAGATATAATGCGAATTGAAGCTTAAGGTCCATACCAAAAGTGGAATTAATTAGACATCCAAATCAATTGTTAATGCGTATATATACAGCCTGCGCTTTCTTAATTGTTATTATTATTATCGTTATTTGTTATATATGATCAAAATTTTCCAAAAGGAAAATAGTACCTTGGAATTATTTTGTACACGTCTCGTGGACACGGTTCGAGGGGATTATGGGCCCTTTTGTCGTGCATTATTCGGCTTATGATGCAGCCAAACTTCCCGCTACTTGCTCTCTCCTTTTCCCCGCCTTTTTTTTCCCTTAAAGACGCACTGCATATGCAGCCAAAAAAAATTTTATTATGTCGTCATTTTAGGAATATTGCGTAGATTTCTTTATGTTTTACCAAGTGCAAAAAATTATTCCATTTGGTTTTGTTTTGAAAATTTTTTAAAAATGTTTTTTTATGTGTTTTAGGCAAATTTTAAAAACATTTTTAACAAAATTTTTAAAAAGCTTTTATTTTCAAAACAAAATTATTTTTATTTATTTTGAAAACATTATCAAACGGGTAGTATTTGTATTTGTGAAAATAGGTTGTATTTGTGAAACGTAAATATATTTTGAAAACATTGTATAATTCTAATTTTTAATGTTGCTGAAAGTGGTTGGAAACATTGATCCAAAGATGTATGTTCAAAACGTTGCAATTTTGTTTTGCTGGCCGCCGCCGGAAATTTAGCACGAAGAAAAGAGCTAGTTGTTCAATGTGGATTTGCGATGCAACTTTTTAGTATATATGTATTTTAATTTTTAAATGAAAAGCCATGCGTTATCTCGTCATGTATGATTGGGATTTACAAAGCTTGTTTAGGTTCCAAGGATAATGGGAGAATGTGGCTTCTCTATCTTACTTCCATGCTTCCAATAAACAAAGAATATCCCTTTTATGACTGGAAAAGGTAACGCATTATACCAATTGGAGTCTTCACTACACTGCTCACGTTCTATGCGCAAGGGGAAGCGAAAAAGTGACAAATAATGAATGAAGAGGCGAAAGATAATGATATGATTTTTTTTATTCAAATTGTTTGTCTAAGTTTTAGCATCTTAAATGGTGTCTAACTAATTATATTATGATATGTCATTTAATGAAAAAAAATAAAAAAATAAATTAACATTATTTCAATTTTTTAAATTACAGTGCCATAATATAGTTAACTTGTAACACCCCGAAGTTGATTAAATGGTATTAGAGTGTAAAATGGTGAATTAGTGTGCCATGATGAGTGTTTTGAACTTAATTTGATTATTTTGTGAAAATTAAGAAACTTTGTGTTAATTAACTCTTTTAGTGATTTTTAATTATTCTAAATTATTTTTAATTGTAAATTTAATTTTCAATAAAGTAATTTGATTTTTGAAAACAGTGTATTATTTTTTGCACAACTGTTTTTTCTTTTTCTCTATTTATTTTTCATCTCTCTCTCTTCCTCTCATTTTTCTCTCTCCTCTCTCTCGCTCACTTCTCTCGTCTCTCACTCTTGGATTCTCTCACTCTCTCTCATTCTCTCTCCAAATTTTGAAACAAAATTCGTTTTCAAGCTTCGGGATTGTGGATTGAAGGCTCGGGAACGCGATTATGCAACCACAAACTCGATTCAAGCTTCGATTCAATGTTAGATTTCAAAATTTCTAAACTTTCTCAATTTTTTAAATTTTCTTGCATTTTGAAATTTAAGAGTTTCTAAGTCTAGAAAAGCTTTGATCTAGCTTAGAGTAACTTAGATTAACTAGGATTGAAGCTTTATTTCATCAAAAACGGATTGGAATCGAGATTTTTTATTTTTCCTCTATTTTCTCTATTTTTAGATTTTTGTAAAAATCTTGCTTAAATTTTGTTTTAATAAGTTAAAAAGTGTTCTATTATGATTTTCTATTGTTTAT